>JAAOAK010000218.1:0-91325 GCA_013396175.1 Fusarium denticulatum | reverse complement strand
GTCTAATGCTTGGCTAAGCGCACGGCAGTTGAGATGATGATGGATAACTGTTACGTTGGGGGTCAAAAGTACGTCGGATTGCGTGATTCTTTGGGTTAGTAATTCGCAACTAACAACTGAAGAACCCTTTTTTAATCAATTATGCTCGTGTCATGATCGTGGCTCGTGGATTGGATCCCGGTGGTTTTCTTACAGGAGCCAATCGTTTACGTATACAAAGAGGAAGCTAACAAACTAACAGAATATTCCATCGGGAGACTCGTAACTGCAGATAACGCCTCATGAACCTGGTCAGTTAAACTTGCACACACGTGAATAAAAGAAGAAGCAACCAGGATCCTCGGTTACGTCGGATCTCGTTCCGCAGAATCGCTTGGCGCTGTTATTTCTTTACCCGCTCCCAAGAAATCAGCACATTCCCCCAACCACTCGCTCACTGTAGGGAGATCATTGGCTCGTCTAGCGGCGGGGGTTGTCTCCGCGCTTTTTTCCGAAATCTTCAGCAATCTTCCCGCCTTCACAAGAGGCGTTATAACTGTCTCACTTGCTTGGTAGCACCGACACGAATCTACACTAAAAAAGATAACCACCCAAAATTAATCATCAACCATGCCCGTCAACCCCTCTCTTCGCACTGTTGATCAGTTCACGCAGCTCGTCTTTGACTTTGTCGTCATAGGCGGCGGCACAGCTGGACTAGCGGTGGCAGCGCGTCTCGCTGAATCCGACCCGTCTTACACCGTCGGCGTTATCGAAGCAGGCGGCCTTGTACAGAATGATCCTGATATTGATATCCCAGGCCATTATGGTAGGAATCTTGGAGGGAGCTACGATTGGCACTTGGAGACTCTGCCTCAGGAGGGTCTCGGGGGGAGAACGCTTCCGTGGCCGAGGGGCAAGTGTGTCGGCGGCACAAGCGCCCTGAACTACATGGCATGGAATCGCGCTAGCAGGGATGATTACGATGCCTGGGAAGCTTTAGGTAATCAAGGTTGGGGCTGGGATTCTCTCCTGTGGGTTTATGTCTGTTTTATTGGATGACACACCGAAGCTGATTCGTTTTCATTATGTAAAGGCCCTTCTTCAAACGCTCTGAGACATTCCATCCTCCTAGTGAGAAGCTCCAGCGCGAGTTTGAGATTGCTCACGATGCAGAGACCTTTGGTGATTCAGGTCCCATTCACCTCTCATACCCAACCTCGTATTCACCATCGCACGCGTTATGGCACAAGACGCTTAATGCGCTTGGTGTAGAGACTAACCCATCCCACGTCGGAGGCTCAAACGTCGGTGTTTGGACATGCGTCAACGCCGTTGAGCCGAGCGCCGCGCGAAGATCCTACTCGATAGACTACGCCACTGGATCGCGGAACCTGCACATCCTTACCAACGCCACGGTTGACGATATTCTCATTGACCAGGCCCTCGTAGCCACTGGTGTGCGGTTCACCCATGGTGGCGTCGAGTATGATGTTTCAGCTCGACGCGAGGTTATCCTCTCAGCCGGTAGTGTCAAGTCACCGCAGATCCTTGAGCTTTCAGGTATTGGAAATCCCAGCGTCCTAAGTAATGCTGGTGTAAGCGTCAAGGTTGAGAGTCCACAGGTGGGGGAGAATCTGCAGGAGCATATTAGTGAGTTGAGAAGGTTTTTGGGATCGGCGTTTTGAGCTAATTTGTGTTATCTAGTGCTTGCGACGATCTTTGAGGTTGATCCATCGCTCGCTAATCGGGATGATCTTGTGAGAGATGAGAAGCTTAGTGCTGCTGCGAAAGAGGAGTATGCTACAAAGGCAGATGGGCCTTTGACTGTGCTGCCTGTGTCTCTTTGCTACGTTCCCTTTGCTCATTTCGTTCCGAAGAATGCTCTTGCTGGCCTTTATGAAGATGCAGACAAGGTATCTGTATTTGACTCGGACAAGCAAGATATTCTCCGCGAACGTCTTGATGGAAACTCCAAGCTTGGTCAGATAGAGTACATCTTTGATCTTGGGAACTGGAACCCAAACTTCAAGGGTGAAGAGGATAAGAAGTACGGCACTATGCTGCAGATCTTGCAATATCCCTTCAGTGTTGGGTCGATTCACATTCGGCCAAGTGAGCATGCTACAGCTGAAGATGCACCGGCCATCGACCCAAAGTACTACGAGGGTCCCCATGGAAACCTCGACATGGAAGCTATGAAACAATGTCTCCAATTCGTCGATAAGATCGTACACACAGCTCCTCTCTCAAACATAATCCGTTCATCAGCATCCCCTTCCGCAGCAGCTCTCCAGGATGATAAGCTGCTAGGAGACTGGATCACGCAAAACACTATCACTGACTGGCATCCTGTCGGGACATGCGCCATGGGCGGTCGTGCTGGTATCGAAGGCGGAGTTGTTGACGAAAGACTTCGGGTCTATGGCGTCCATGGCCTGAGAGTTGTTGACGCAAGTGTCATGCCGCTGCAGATCAGTGCGCATATCCAAGCCACCGTTTATGCTATCGCTGAGAAGGCGGCGCATATGATTGTTGAAGATACTAGGAGTGCGGATAGGGAGGGGAGAGAGTTGGTGACGGGGCAGGCTAGACTTTAGATGAACTGTTATGATAGATAAGTGGTAAATACTAGTTTCTGATACAACTTTTGAATGACGGTGATATTACTCGTTGCGAAGCCATTCTCGAACGATCGCGCCAATGGCTTCTGGCTGGTGATAAGGAGACATATGACCAGCCTCATCAACAGCATAGAATCTCAACTGATCATTCCCCTTCCAGAAGCCTCCTTCCTTGACATTCCATCCATCAGCATCAGAAGTCAATTCACCGTCCTTGTAGTACCAGCTTTCATAGCCAAGTTCTCGATAATTATCTTGTCCGTTCCACCGTTGTTGGTTCAGCATGCGCATTTGTCCCGGGGTATTACTAGAATGGTTAGGTACATTGTAGGAGGAGAAACTTATTGGGATTGCTTACATGATTATATCGTTGTTGCCGTTGATAAATAGAACTCGTATACTTGTCTCATCAAGAATCCACGTCAACTCCCGTGTGACGGGTATATGGATATTCTGCGCAATGTCCCAGCGCTCATTGGTATCGAAGTCGATGAGAGAAAATGGAAAGCGGTCGAATCCAAGTCTCTCTTGGACCCAACGACGATTCAGGAACTTCCATTCCGGTCCGTGGTCCAAGTTCGAGCACAAGGGAGGCTTCTCACATGGATGTCGGTCTGCCAATGATCAGTACACTTCGTGAGTCGATAAAAGCGAAATACTCACTATCATAAGGATCCCATCCACCGGGCACGACGCCTTCCATAAAATACTCCCCCAACGTCTCCTCACAAACCTCATTCGCCGCCTTACAAGTCTCAATATCATAAAAGTACCGACACTGGCTCCCCAATTTTTGACACTCAGGTATCGCAGCAAACATATTATCACAAGCCGTGCGATTCATCAACGGATATTTCCTTGCATCGCCAGCCCAATTCTCGCAAAAGAAGGTATAATATCCGATGAATTGCTGCGTGGCGTCAATGTATCCATCGACAATAATCGCAGATGAAATCTCCACCCGAGGCTTGATCCCGAGCTCCGCGTTTTCGCGTTCGTGAGAGACGATATGCTTCGTGTAACCGGTGACGTAGTGGCCGCCCATGGATTCACCTGTGATGTGCCATGGTTTTCCAGCGAGGTTGGGGAATACGTCGTGGGAGAAGGTGGAGAGGAAGGTTTGTACGTCTTTTGCGCCTTGTTCGAGACTGACGGCGATTTTGTTTCGGTCTGTGATTTTGGAGAAGCCGACGCCGACAGGTTGACTATCGAGTGTCAGTCAAAGCGCTCATGCTAGTATGGAGACTTACTCAATGTAGACAACGTTGGCGTGGTCGATCCACGAGTATTCGACTCGTTTTGTTGAGTTCCCATCGGGGTTTACGGTACAAGGACCGCTTCCCATGAATAAACCCATTTCTCCGGATGCGCCAGGTCCACTGATGCCTGGGTTAGTTTGACTTGACTTCGCGTTTAGGGTTTACTTACCCGCTCATCCATAGTAGCAAAGGATCGGTCTCTGGATTATTACGGCTCTCGAAATACCCTATGCAATCAACAACATGATCTCAGCTCAGAGCTGGAGTACGTACAGAAAAACATGGACTTATCCTCCGTCACGTTGACCGTGCCGGTGAAATGACGAGCACCCGCATCGCAGAGGTCAGAAGATTGTTCACGGACAGTGAAAGCGGGCTTAGTTACTGGTTCGTCTGTTAACGGCTTCTGATCTTGACCGGCGACATGGCTAATCGTCGCGAGTAGCGACACTGCAACTGGACCAAGCCACATCGCGATTTGGTGTTGAGATGGTGAACTTTGATGGCGTTTTGAGAATTACTAATGCTGACCTCGGCCAATCAATCTTGCTCCGGCCATGGTGGGGTTGGCTGAAGATAAGGATAAGATAAGAACGTATGACCCGTTTCCTACCCTGGATCGTTGTGAGTTTATGTGCTACGGCACGATTTGAGCATCGGAATTTGCAAAAAGAAGCCGTCTTTAGAAAGACAAATATGCTAAATCAACTCTACTATGATGTGTTAGTATTTCTGTTCTTTTTGGGAAACTCTGTGGTTTCGTGGATCGGTATTTGAACAAAGTCGTCTGAATCACGCTACAAAATGAATGATCAAGACAATTCTGCTTTCTCAACACCACTCTAGTCTTGAAATGGCCCGCCACTTCCGGCAGCGATGCCAACTCCGTTAAAAGAAGGAGATTAGTCATGATGTCACTATCAAAGCGGAGGCGAAGATCTGTCTTGAGCTCAGGAAAAGCGACTGCTCTAAAGGCTAGATGCTTCTAGCGCGACGCGACTCAACGATAAGCGCGTTCCAGGCTGACATCCAACTCACCGGAACTTGAGTTCAACCCTCGTGCAGAACGCCGCTCTCGTTTTGTTCATCAGAATTGAATTAAATAAACTTATGATGAAGGACGAGTGTTGCAATTGTACTGCCAGCTTGTTTCTCCATAACTAACACAAAGTCAATAAGTTTCCAGCCTAGAAACTCAGATCGTCGACTTGAGTTTTTTCTCTGGAATAATAAAAGAGCGACAGATATACAGACACATAAATGAAGCGGTGAATGAAATTCAAGATCTTGCCCGTCTCTTCTAGAACATAACACTTGGGGTATCCTCCATCTCCTATCTAAATCCCGACATATCGAACGCCACCTCAGTAAACGCCGCCCAAGCTGTGACTCAAATCCAGGCCATCCTCACACTCCGGAACCTCAATAAATTTCCCGAGCGAATGATTGGTCACCACAGCTAGGGCCTGTCTCACAAGGTTACACCAAACGAAAATATCGAAATGACGACTACGATGTTTGCCCAATTTCCCGCATTCACCATTCCCGCCATTTTTTCTCCCCAGGAAAAGTAATTCACTTCGCCATGAGTGCTCGTTCATGTTGAGTAGTGGTGTAATGTGAGAAGTGCCCGACACTGCCGCCAAACGCCTCTGACCGGGGTTAGTCACACTGCGGAAGCGCCTTTGTTGACACCTCATCAGACAGGCAGAACTCTGCACCTGCATCACACTTCTTTGTTCACTTCTGTCATTACTCACTTTGTAGCGCGATTCTACAGCGTAACTATACTAATATTTATCTTCCTCTCACTTATCTACTATCTCTTCCAACTCAACACAACTTTCTTCTTTTGGCATCACTGCCTTGGATAGCAAACTTTTGATCCATTTTTGCCTCACCTTTCATCGCGACACAGCGATCTCAATAATAATGTCTAAAAAAGGTGAGATTATCCCTTGGACTGACTTGTAAGCTGTTTTACTAACCATCCTAGTCATCGAGCCATATCTTTCTCTCATGGCCACGCCGGAGCAAGAATGTATGTTGACTCCACCTCAACGTGTCAACTTCCGCTCACAAGCCAAAGTCGCAGAAGACTATGACGATTTGATTTTCATCGGCGCCTACGACATCCAAATAGAATCTCACATCGAGAACAAGAAAACAAGCGATGTCTCTTTCCGGATAAAATTCAAGTTCGGCCCAACCGACACCTGGTCTCGCGGCTGGGCCGAAGAAATCGATCTGCACAAATACTACCAGGACATCGTCCTCAACTACTGGCGCAGCATCGGCGGGCGCTGCGAAGCCACGGGGTTCAAGATGTATAAGATACTCAGAATCATAGCGGAGGAGAAGAACAAGTATCGCGTGCAGTGGGTTGGGTATAATGCGGAGGAGGATACAAATCTGGAGCCCAAGAAGAAGGTCTGGAGCATCGCGCCTAAAGCCGTACTTGCGTGGAAGACTCGCGCGGTGGAATAGGTCGCACGGCGTTGGGCATGAAGAGGCAAAAAAGTGTTTTCTTTTGTGATTGGTGGCGCCAGGATACCCAGTGTTGACATTTTTTTGAGCGGGCGTTTGGTTATTTACATGCTGGAAACATCATACCCATAGCGTGTTTTTTCGTTTGTTTCACAGCCTCGCGCAAGTAAAAGTCCAGTGCATTTATATAAATTCGAGAGCTAAGCAATGGCGATCTTCATTATTCAAGTCCACATCTCAGTTATCCTCCTGCCGACTGTTCTGTTCCTTTGCGATTTTGTTCAACGCATGTTCTTGGTCTCTTGCTATCTGTGCTATTTCCTGCGACAGTTGGCGCATTGAATCCACATCCTTCTCAAACTGCGTCAAAACCGCGCGATATCTCCCGACAATGTTGACTATACCTTGATCTGGGTGCCGATTACTTAGCCTCTGTCACGCTTCAGCTACCAGCGACTGGAGTGCATGAACTGTAACTTGATGTTCTGACTCTAGAGACCTTTCCTGTGCGCAACGATTCAAGAACAATATATTGAGATTGACGAGTCGCCGTAGTAATGGGGAAGCGGAACTGGCGGTTTGTGGCTGGGCTGGATTGGCCCTGCACCCTGTGGAGCCTGATTGGTCCTGGTGGTAGCGGTTTGAAGGCATGGTTTGTTGATGTACTGAATAGCGTTGAAGAGGTTTGTAACTGACTATCTGTTGGCGTGTCTTAGTTATCGGGGCACTTGGGACGTTGGACTTGGTTGGGGGTTTTATCTATCCAACGGCTTGTACCAGAACAGTGCTGACAATCATCCACGCTGCGAGCGCCGTGATGCATACATTTACTCACTTTTACCATTTCCCGTGCATCATGGTCCTCTTCTTCATAAGCTCATCACGGACAATAAGCTTCGCGTAGTATCACGCTGGAAACCGGCAGGCCGCATCCCCCAAAGAAGTATCACTGTTGATCGATCTCGTCGTTGTGTCGACACCTTGTCAGACTCCGCGTCAAGGGACGGTATGTCACTGCATCCTGCTCGTCAACAGCACACTGACATACGACAGAAATCTCAGACACAGAAGTGATTGCTTGCACGCGAGGACAAGCATCTGTGAACAAGCCTCGATAGATACAGTGACGGGAATGAGTGCGCGTCAAAGGGAATTCATCACTGTGCTTCTTCTGAGTGATTGAAGCCGTTTGAGCTGCAACGAGCAAGTGCATAAAACGCATGAGGGATCCCGAGTTCTCTCAGTCGATTGTCAACCAAAGATACACTACCAAAGACACACATATACGCATCTCTACGATCACCGCATACTCCAATAAACCATGCCTTCGCGTCGCCTCCGTAAGGAATCCAATGACCCGCGATCTGATGATCCACTGCCACGACCTAGTGGCCCGCGCGACATGCCACCCCCCCAGTCTAAGGGTGAGCGACCCCAGCCAGGAGCCAGCAACGCAGAAGGCCCAAACCAACAGCAAATCAAAAATCTAAGGGAAAGGCTGGCTGCTATACGGCGGGAGATAGAGCAGACATTCCTCTTGAAAGAGGAGCGTGTGAACAGAGTGAAAAGACAATACGAGCGAATAGAACACATGAAACGCAACAGACGACCAAAGGAGGAAATCAGGGGGGAGAAGAAAGAATTGGACAAGAGGATTGATGATATAGAAGGGCTTATAAAGGTCTTGGAAAAAACCAGAGAGGGGGAGGAGGAAGTATTTTTGAAAATATGGCATCTTCAGCATGATGAGTGAGGGATTTGGAGAAGGGGACAACAGGGGAAAGGATACATTGAGATTACTTGATTCTATCCCTACTAGAGGCAAAAAGTAACTCAATGGAACTTCGAAACGATTCTTCCTATCATCTTGATTTATCCCTGACACAACTCAAGCGGACAGGGGACACCATATGGAAATGGATGGTTGAACAAAGGAGGAAAGTAACCAGCAAAGGAATTGAACCTTCACAAGATAACCACATCGAAAGCTTGTAATCAACAGACTATACTTTATGGATTTGTGATTAAGTTTCCGTCATTCGCAGTTGAGGCCAGGGGCAGATAACTGCTAATCAACACTTACTCTCTACAGAACCTAGTAATCGGACGGCGGTACTGACATTGCCAGTGATGAGCACGCCTCAGAGAGTTCTTCACTGCGCTAGCTATGAGTAGTTACTATCCAGTCTGTGTTGATCCCAACTCCCCAGGCCCATAAGAGACCCTAGCCATCCCGTGTTTTCTGAGTCGGTCCTCAAGCCAAGCCAAGTCCAGACAGATGACAAACAACTATCTCTGCAGTCACTAAGAAATACACAGAGCATGTCCTAGAGTCGCCGCCGAAAGGGACCTGATGCCCGGCGATCCACCGACAGACCCCGATCCAGAAGGGCAAGGTGGGAATTTCAAGAGCGCATCAATGTATTAAATCGAAGATTGGACAGTCTTCGGACAGAGACCGATGAGATATACCGCAGGCAAGATGAGAAGGATAAGAGAGTGAGAAGGGCAGAAGATGAAGTGAAACGACTGAAAGCTAAGAGACGACCAAAGCGAAGGGATATTGAGGAAGCCAAAGAAACGCTGCGCAAAAGGAAGCGTGAGTTGAAGAAGACGAAGAGAGTCTTGAAACAAACAAAGCGCGAGAAGAATTCTCTTACCAAGAAGAGGGATTGACTCAGCCTTCGCGTCTAAATGGTCTTGGAAAAGATTGGAACATAAATTGCTTAGTTCATATCTAGTCATCTAAATCGTAACCTGGGTAGAATCTTGACAAGACATTCTACTCAATCTTGGGACCAAATTACTATTTTTGCCACTATTGCTTGTTCCTACGTCCCAACGATATGAGATGAGAAAGCCAACTGAACTAATGACTAGAACATGCATGACTTTTCCAGGACGTACGGTTTAGATTTGAAGTGAAGGAAATGACATATCGGAACAGTGGTGTTCGATTCGCTGTAGTAGATTCATGGTTGAGCACGATGTTCAATAACACAAAGACGCCAGATGCGAGTTACATGATATATCTTGGTGAACGTTTCATGTTCAGTCGGTAGGCGCGATGTTAGAGAGTGATCAATGGAAGTGAACAGAGCCAGGGTTATGTTCATGTTACTGATGGCTCTGGGTACAAATAGTGAACCTGGCCTATCCATGTGGAAATGCTTCTCAAGTTCTCATTGCAACTTATACAATCGCTACTAGCAACTAAAGATATCCCTTACAATTCACTCAAGCCAACTTTAGTGCATCATGTCCGCACGACAAGTGATTATAGTTGAGTTAGCTCCGTCACTTAACGAACATTACGAGCATCTGTCTCTGGAGGGGAAGATTGATCGTGCAGACAGTAAAATCGAAGGTCTGCGAGGTGAGATGAGCAGCCTGGATCAAAAAATACATAAGCTGGATCGGAAGACGAAAAAGCTAGAGAAGAGTAACGACAAATTCGAGGATGTCCTATACAGAGAAAAATGGGCATCGAGACGGGCCGTATTGAGCGGGTTTGAGACGTTGAAGCAAGGAGAGAAGACGGTCCTAGAGAACGAGAAACAGCTGCTTGAAATGGATCGCAAGTCTCTGGAGTTACGAAAGGAGTTGCGGAAATGGGAGGTTTATAGAGAGGGGCTTAAGACTAGTCAAGAGGAGGTGAGGTTTGACGAGTGAATGAGACGTGAGGAGGGCTTACCGTATGAGGATTGGAAGAAGAGTAAGTACAGTCGAGACTAGGTAAGATAGGCTGTGATTTGTTTTGAAAGTTTTTCTCTTGAATCTAAATTGAGCGAAATCCCAAAACGACCTTGGATTTGGTCTCAAGCTAAAATTGCTATTTTGCCACTGTTGCTTTTCCGTACGCCTCCGAAAAGATGTGATTGAGGAATAGAAGAATAGAATGGAAATTTAACTAAGATGTGTGTGACTTATCTGGAGATATTTGACATGGACTATTGGAACATCCAGGTGTTGGATCTCCATTCAGGTACTGTAGTGAATTCGTGGTTGGACCAAATATTCAGCGCACATAGAACCCAGCTGCTCGTGATGGACATGACTACGCAAGGACTGTTCATCACCATCTCAAAGCAGCAAGGATGGGCAATGGTCAGTGAGCAAGAACAAGAGCCATTATGATTCCCCGCTGCGTGTCGGCTGGCCTCGCTATAAGATGCGAGGCTCGTTCCAGCAAGGGGCAATAAAGTCACCAGTACAGCAAGCTGCCGATAACACAGGATATCTCACCTCAAAGCTTTGAATAAATCTCAATTCAATATGCCCAGCAGAGCAACTCGTGATGAACACAAACAACGAAGGTGGAAGCCGGAAAAAGATCTCAGCCGCGCGAAGGAGAACATCCATGACCTACGGAAGGAGATCAATAAGACTGAGAAGGAAATCGATAAACTTATTTATTCGAAGGAGAATGTTGAAGAGCAGAACAAATGGCTCAAGAGTGTCATCCGAGAGGAAGGAGAAAATGCATCGCGGGGCAGGGTAATGAGTGGTACTCACCGACTTCAGGAGAGCCAAAAGTATAATGCTGAGCAGGCGCTAAGGTTGAAAGAGCTAAAGAAAAGGAATATGGAGTTGGAAGCGTGGAAAAAGGACTGGGAGGCTTGGAGAAAAGATATTGAGGAGGAATGCCATCAGAGAGCAGTCTTTGAAGCCCGGATAAGGAACGAAAGGCCACAGAGCTATGGGAACTAGAAGAACAGCAGCTATCATCCAGTGAGGTGAGATGACTAGGGTCTTCTCTTTAGATCACTGTAGTTCAAGTTGTGACAAGGTCAATTACAGTCAATTATAAACCACACACGAAGGGCTCCATTTATAATGCGGTTTGAAGTGGCTCGGGGTTAAGGCGAAGATGGCTGGGACGATACTGCCTGTATCCTGCAATGTTTGCCCAATGGTATAGCTATATTATAGGTAATCAAGATAATGAAACAGTAGTGTATAACAAACTGGTTGAAGCTCAAAGTGACGACTTTAGTAGGATCTTGAATAAGGAAGAACATTGTGAACAGGACTACAGCTGAGTCTGTAGTGATAGCTACACTGCTTTCTGACTCTGATGGGATCATAAGGGCTAAGGCCTTTGGGACTGATAAAACAAATGTATACTCAGCGAAACAGGAAAGCGTGGCTGTGATGAGCAACGAGAGTCATGAAATCACCAAGAGGTTTCTATTGCTCTGTTTGTAGTGCAAAGCACAGCGACTCTGTGTTGGTGCAAATATGATAGGGAACAAACTAGCCGATTTGTGGCAGGTTTGCTAAGATTTACAGTTTTATGACGTGAAACAAAAGAAGAGAGTGAATTGTAGAACAATTTAATGATTTGGCAAAGGATTATGAAGCTCTGTTCGAGGAGCCTTGTCAATGGAGCTTCCACCTGGACCGTAAGTGACAGGCTGATCTGTACTACCTTCTGGCTCTGATAAATGCGAGGAGCTTCTCACCTCGTCACCAATGACTCTTGTAAATGCCCAGTGAAACAGAGAAAGGTGACACTGATTAGAGTTGTAAGAAACTGGAAGAGCTGCATGATTCCTTGCGTATCGTAGCTCACTTGTACTGAATCATCACGCGAGTAAGGCCATGAACTATTATATTAAGACAAGGTTCCTGACGGCTACTGTACTCTGCATCAACTCTCCTAACAATACATAGTCAAGTGAATTAAAAGCTCCCTACACGAAATAACATCCCGATCCTTTTAATCCCCATCTCAAGACGACATCATGCCGGAAGAAAACCCCCAAGCCAATGATCCTTCGGAGAACTTCCCAACAGGCAATGCGCCTCAGGCCCTGGATCCGAATGCAGCCACGGGTCTGGCTGTATATGAGCCAGGGCCCGAACCTCAGAACGAGCCAAAGGATTTCCCACCAGAGTTTGCGGCCGGAGATGCCCCTCAATTCTTCCGCCAGGACGTGCCCGAGAATATGCAGGTGAACGATCATTCTAGACCTGATAATGGCAGATCTTGGGAACACGATAAGGATCCCGGGAGAATGGACTCACACGGCGGAGGCAGTCATAGAGGAGAATCCCACAGAAGCGAGGCTCATAGAGGAGAGCCTCGCAAAACGGACGATCGCAAGACGAAATCTCACAAGAAGGATTCTCACCACTCAAAAATATCCGAATCTCACAGATCGTCGTCTCACAAGAAAGACTCCCATAGGTCAGGCTCCGACAAAAAGGACTCATACAGATCGGGATCACGCAGGTCGGGACTCTCACAAGAAGGACTCCCACAAGAAAAAGACGATAGATGCTACACCCGAGTATGGACGCATCTCGTTCCTCAAGACTGTAACCCACTATGTGCACCAAACTCCTTATGTCAGAACTCCGGTTGAAAAAAGAAGAGAGGAAATTGAAGGTAGACAGCAAGGCGTATGGGAAGGAGGCATAGTTACGGTGTGAATTAATACAAACAATGTCGCCTAAAAGTTGACGAGAGCCTACTTGACTAAAAGGTGAGCAGCCGTGGTTCTGAAGCTAAAGCACAACTATATCACCAATCCTAAGTCTGCCGTTTGGCCCTATAACAAAGACAGTCACTATTGTTTCGTTCTTAAATTGCCAGTAGGAGGGGATCTAGCATTTCTACTCCTTAATTCAGCCGAGTGAGTAATTGAATACAGCCACAGAAAGAACATTGCTTGAGCAAAAGGACCCTTATAATTTTATATAGAGCTTGAAGTAAATAAGCCCAGTATCAAAAAGGTCTCAACGAGTTCAGGCGCGAGAGCCTCTTCAACTCATAGGCAATAGCCTGAAGTGGCATAACTGCTAGTGGTGAGCTGTGAATGAGGTGGCAGAACAAGATTGGCGTGAAATTGCGATGTAGTTTTTTTTATTTTATTTTAGCTCTGAACAAGCTCAAGTACCCGTCACTGGTGAAGTTCACATAGGGCAACCGCAGTCAAGAGCAATACCCAATAGTGATGAAAGTGGGGTCCTCAGAAGGGTGAGATATATAAGATCGGCCCATGACTTGTGAGTAAAACCGCAGTGAACATAGATCCCAGATGGGTCATGGAGCATTGTATCTGCGCAAGAGTATCTGGATTCATTGCCGCTACGCTTCGGCAGAAGATCCAGCCGCTACAACGCAAGAAGTATAAATATCGTTATTCCTTGCACAGTTAGTGTGTTCTGGCAGTAACACATTCTACAAATACTGAGCCTAATTTGCGACAAGAATGCCTAACAGACGCTTCCCCCATTTATTTGACATTCCCGCCTTCGTCGCACACGGCAAGGCTATTGAGGAAATCATGAAGAAACTCCATACAGTCAAATTTAAAAAGGAAAAACTGAAAAAAGACAGAGAGTATATCAAGAAGGAGATCGAGGAGTTAGAAAAAGGTGACAGAAATGACAAGGGAAGGAATATTGAAGAGGACATCACAGAACTTCGAAAAGAGCTGCAAAAGCTTGACGACAAGAAACAGAAATTGAATCATAAGAAGGAGAAACTCAAGGAAGAAAAGAAGAGGCACCAGGATTCAATGGCCAGGCTACAAGAGAGATAGATATTTGAGTCGTTGCGATGGGTAGAATCGTAAATTTTAATGGTGGTCTAGCTTCAGGAGAGACCCCTTATTACCACTTAATCGCGAGCAGTGTCAGTTGTTGTACGGCATGATGATAGTTAGATCACGAATAGGGTGTAACTAAGTTCTACTGGTAATCACAGAGTCCCTTGGCTCTGAACGGAAGATAGAACTTCGGAACAATGATTGTGCGCGGTGGATAACGTGTGTCAGGGGCATAGAGGCAGTTGAGAGTGACGAGGCTTAACTTCTCATAAGAGAAAGCCATCTGCGTTTCACCTATAGGCGACAACAGAGCCGGAGTGAATAAGCGTTCTAGGGAGCATTATGGAGGTTTATACTTAGGAGAGATTGGGGCTAAATATTATTATTCAACCAGGTCTTCCACGTAAGAACTTAGGGGAAACCGTTGCTACAGTAAGATAATCTCAATCGTATTCTCTCATCTTCCAGTCTATATATCCTGCCATTCACTCGCTAGCACAGAGGCGCAGTCTCTATCAAAGTGCAGCAGCGCCAACTCAGATTACTCGACTAAGTTCCGACAAGATGATTGATAAACTTCTCGGCAGGCGAAAACATCTCCCCTCTTCCACAACACATAGCGAGACTGAGAATGAGATAACAGAGAGGTTCGAGAAAGCTAACTTTGAAATACAGAAACTGGAGATAGATAAGGAACACGTTGAGAGGAGGATCTACAAGCTGTGCCAAGGCAGGGGTAAGCTGGAAGAGATCCTTAAAAGAATTAGGGCCAGAGAGGAGGAAAGCAGATTGAAAGGACGTGAAGCTCAAATGCAGAAATCAGCGAACCTGGCGAGCTCGTATGAACGTGAAATTGGAAAGCATGACGATGAAATCAATGGCCGGGAGGACACGTTGGAAAATTTAGATAGGGAACAGAAGAAGTGGGATCTTGAGCTGGAGAGGCTCAGGGATGTTGAGAAGATGGCTCAGAGGTTGGCCGCTGAGGTCCAGAAGAAATGAGCATCGGTACTGGCGAGGCGGAGACGGTCTCAAAGTAGATATAGAATCTCACAGTGCGGACAAAAGTCATTCTAGGGCTTCTCGTGAGATTGCCACAATCGCCAGGTTACGGTCGAAGGATGAGTATCATGGTACAGCAGGTGGATGTCAATCAACACATCGTAATACAGACAGGAAAAGCGAATCAATAACGAGATGCTGACAATCCTTTTCCCGCCTGGTGATTTCAATGAGAATTACCGTTACTCCTGAGCAGTATGATGAAATGAACAAGAGGAGTAACTGATCAGGAAGTCATCTTGTGTCTGGGTGACAACAAAGGTGTGGGGAGCTGATTTACTGCACGGCTGCGGGATGTCTCTGAATAACATACTGCTGCGGAAGAATTGACAACTAATCACTGATGGAGTTGCAAGCTGTGAATTGCAGGGAAATCAGGGATCGAGTTATTATAATAATTCGAGGCTCCTCGGATCCAGAATGGCACATCTAGCAGAGAGAGATCCACTCCTTTCGACAAAATCCCTTCTTGAAGCTGTTTATCATCTTTGACGAGCAAGAGCACCGTGGCAGATAAACAACCCACGAGAGTGCGACATAGCCACGAGAAGACTCGAAGAAATGTCCGAAACCGTCTCGAAAGACAAAATCAGCCTCCAGGGCGAGCCTGAGGAAGATCAATCTGAACCGAGCGGCAAGGATGGTTCCGCAGAGGACAAGCCCGCAGAAGCAACAAAGACAAAAGCAGGGAAGAAGGTTAGGTTCAAGGATGATCCGCAAAACATGGATTCAGAAGGCAAGAAATCTCGCAAAGAACACAATCATAAAGAATCCGCGCACACGAGTTACAAGTTCAGTCTTTGGGATGGGGAGACGATCAAGGAGATGAATAATTGCTTGATTAAAGCGAAAGCAGGTCTCAAACGAGTGCAAACTCGAGTGAAAGAACTCGAAGATAAGAAGAAGGCGCTACTCCAGGAAGAAGAAGACTTGCAAGCCGAGATTGCTATGTTCAAGAGAAGTATTAAAAAGAAGCGGTTGTTAGCCTTGTTTGTGGATTTGCCTTGAGGCATAGGCTCAGATTGTTTGTTTCTTGACATGGAATCAAGGAGCTTTGAGGCTGAAGGCCAGTGAGTCTCTTTATGTTTTAGAAAGAAGAGAATCTGAAAATAAATGCACTGTTCTCTTTGTCCTAGAAACTTTCCTGCTGCCTTACAATCCAATATCATGCCGTTAGTACACCAGCGCCCAGCATCTCAACTACCAAGGCAGAACCTCCAACCATCGAGCCGTCAACTTCTTTCCATAGATCTCTGTCTGGATCAAGACCTTTATCCAGTAGGTAGCGAGTATACCGTTGACATCGCCCTTTCACAGCGTACCAGAAGAGTTCCTTGCCATGTTCATCAAGGAAACCGGGTCCTACTACCAAACGTTCCGTCATCAAGATTGCCATGTCATCTTCCCGAGCTAGTGCCGCCGTGATAATCGCATGATGTCTTGTCCATCTCCGAATAAGCGGGTTAGCACCGCCCTCAAGAAGCAGCGTTAAAGTTGGCATGTCTCCTCGTATGACAGCCATCTCCAGTGCATCAGCACCCCGAGTCCCAGTCTCGTCTTTACGAAAAACGTCCTTTTCGATAAAGAAGCTTAGGATGTCATGCTGAGATGCACCCACGGCAACATGCAGAGGCGTTTCGCCCCAGTCGTCGCTATCATCGATGTACGCCCCGCTATCAAAGAGCAACCTCACGATATCGAGATATCCTCTTCGCACTGCCAGCAGCAAAGGTGGAACATCGCCTTCCACATGAGAATTCGGATCGACACCTTGATCTAGCATGAGCTTCACTAGATCGTAACTGCCAGTCGTCACCGCAAAATACACAAGATTATCGCCAACCTTGTTCCTGCGGTGAACATCAGCACCTCTCGCCAGCAGCAGATGCACAGTATCCCAATGCTGTTTCCGGACAGCTGGAAACAAGGCAGTCTCGTCCTTGTGGTTGATGATGCAGTTGACATCAGCGCCTTGATCCAACGATCTCTCTACTACTGGAACGAGGCCCTCTTCAGAACCCCATTGAAGCGCGTTGCACCGCCAATGCGCATCCCTATGGTAGACAAGATCGTTGGCAATATGGTGAAACCGTTTGTTGGTCTGGCAGAAGGCGTTGAGGTCAGAGCGCACAGAAAGGTTCTGTACGATCAGTTGGATGATCTCTGTTGCTAGGTCTTGAAGCATCATACTGATAGATTGGTGATGCGACAGTTGGAATGCTTGGAATGAACAGAAGGGGAGTTGATCCTTCGAAGTGGTGAAGGAATGAGAGAGACTGACGTGAGACTCTGGATCACCGACTTCCGATGATCAACGGAGGATCGGCCTCGGGGTGTAAGAAGACTTCTGACATTAAATCGTGGTACTAAAACTACTTAGTCTAAGATCTTCTAAATCTGTACTAAATTATACTAAATTTACCCAAGCTTACCTAAGGCTTTTTGTCACCTATGATAGAGGTCCTAAGTTTTATTGCATCCCCTTGATCGGGTAGGATGCATACATAAAGCTTACGTGTGTTTTCATATCAAGTAAAGGTGCCATCAATGCATGAGAAAAAAATTTCGATAGATATAGATATGGGAATCAGGTGATCGGGAAGGAGAATGCGGTTCATGTTACGTTGACCGTCACCAATTGCTGCGCTCTTTCAAGTACGACGGGACAGGAAAACTTTTCCAGAGGCCGCCGTTGGGCGTCTGGTTGATTCGAAGCTATTCCCAAAACCGCTAACTTGATCCTTCGCTCTCACTGAACCTTATCATAAATCGTTGCTGACCACACCAAAGCCGGAAGGATCAGTCATATCCATACAGCCTCCTCGGCTTTCTTCTTCATCGCTTCAATGCATTTCGGACATTCCCCCGAATCCATATACTCATCTTTTGAATCGATCTCGATCTTGCATTTTGCTCGCGGAGACTTTTTCTTCTCGTGGCATGGCGTTTCGCTCTGCTTGTATTTGATCAAGTAGTCACATTTCTTCTCGTTGTAGTAGTATCTCACGAAGGTGGTGGTACACATGTTGGCGGATTTGAACCTGTCTCGACTTGCTGGGTGTGTTGGATCTGCTTGGTTGGATTCCTGACAAGACAAGCAAGGGGGAAACAGTGCCGTATTTATGCCCATAGGGAGAGGGCGGGCCGTGATAGGAGCTGATCACAATAGTTGCAATGAAGAGGTTTCATATAGCTATTCAATTGTGATCCTCAGAGACATTGAACAGAGATTCTTCCTCTTTTATTAATACGGCAATAGTGACAGACTCTTTATAACCCCCGTAGTGATTCTAGTCACTTCTTCTCCTTTCGTTTCTTCTCCACGCATACAGAACACCATATTGGGGAGAAGTATTCGTTTACTATCTTAACCTCAGACTTGCAATCTTTCCCCCGTGCGTCTTGCACTCCTTCACAGTCGTGTCGTCATGACTGAGGGTCCAGCAATCTTCGCATTGATACCGGATGCTGATTGCCTTGCACATGTTGGCAGTTATAGATATCGCGGCGGGAATCAATTGTTGTTCTTTATGTAGTAAGGTTAGTTTGGTGGGTTTATTTGAGATATAGCGTGCCAGAAATCGCGGAGCTGGCTAGATTTATATACTGCGTGCTGGGCTGTGAATATGCCCAGATCTCACCAAAACGGACTCGACATTGAATCTACGAGGCATACTCAATAAGTCACCAGATCCAAGCATTACAAAAGTATATCAATCAGAACTCAATTTTCATTAAATTGATAACTAATGATCAACCCCTGTCTCCGTGCAGCATTCAGCCATCAACCTCATTTGTTGTCAGCCTTCTTCTTTTCCTGGCACTTATAGCAGAAGTCAGAAGATAGATAATCAGTCTTCTCCTCAAATTCGGCTGTACATCCTTTTTCCATATCTCCTGGGGTCTTGCATGGCACACCGTCTATCCTGAACCCGATCTTGTAAGAGCATACCTGGCACAAAGATGAGGTATATATTGTTCTGCACATATTTGCTGAAAAGTTGTATTTGTAGCTCGTTGTTTCAATGTGTCCCTTCGTATGTTGGAGTTTTGATAGTTGAAGTTTCAAGTCAGAGACGGCCCATAGCCTTATTTATATAGTTCGACAGCGATAGTATCACTGGCATAGCTCACACTGATAAAAAACAAGAGACTGAAATTCAGACGATAGGGATTCACGTAAGTCCACTATAATTTAAGAGTCCAGATTCTCCGCAAACCACTGAGACCACGCCATCACATCTTATGATCACGCAAGCAGTGCCTTTAGCTTCTCCTCTTCCTCCTTCTTCCTCGCCTCTTCACAAGGGCCACATGCCTTATGGAGCAGCAGGTCTTTCGAATCATAGTCTCTGACGCATCTTTCTTTGTCACAGAACTTATCGACAGTCTCTGTACTGAGCAAACGACCACAATAGCCCCAGTATCTAATAAATGTAGTTGTGCACATGGTCAGCCCAGCGGAACACGAAGCTTTGCTATTCTGAATGTAAATTTGGCGAGAATGGTTAAGGATAGTGGTGTGTATACAATAATGCGATAACAGATATTGGAAAGAGACGTTGAGAGAGTGCTGAAAGCTTGGTTTATATACTTTTCAGCTTTCCTATGTGTATCACATCGAAGCTGAATGCTCAGTGTGATCTGAAAGTACGACAAGAAGGGATCACCTGCACACGAGCTTCTATTCACCGACCGCTGATACCTGTATCACTTCAGGAAACTTAGAATGAACCTCTCCACGAGTCAGTACAACAGTATTTAAATACGATATTAAGCCTGCAATCAACCTCTCTTCGTAGGTACTTATGATCTCACTTTCTCCGTTCCTCAGTCAATATCGTAGCTTCAAAACTCCATAGCGTTCTTCTTCCTCTCCTCCTCCTCCAGCCTCTCCCTCTCAATGAAACATGCATTGAATTCTATGAAGCCATTCCGATTATCCTCCAGATAATTCACATGGCAATTCTCTGTCCCTTGTAAAGCACATGGCCTGAATTATGTGCCTGAACTGAGAGCATGGCCGCAGCAGCCTATATACTGTACTAATACGCTGTCACACATCTTGGGTTCTATTGATAGCTTTGATAGATGTTAAGTGAGATATTTCTTACGTAACGGGTATTTTTCGGTTTGAGGTGCTTGAGGGTGTCGCCCAGTTTGCAAGTAGAGTAACCGAGCCTTTTACAGAAGGGTTTGGTCACCTTTCAGGGACAGACATAGAACAGTGATTCATGGCGAGGCCACTTTATGATATCTTGCAGCGTCAAGGATCATCACAAGGTCTGCTGAAGAAGCTGTCTTCTCATGCCTGATGCTACCAATCACCACAATAATGAGTCTACCTTTGTACATATTGGAGACCAAGGCCCGTAACTGTAAGGGAGCATCTCATGAGAATCACAGACGTTACTTATGTGAGGATTGTCAGTAGATTTGCTTTCTAGTTTAAGATGGAAAAATGGGAATTACTATGGAAAAAGTCATTTTGTCAAGACCGGCCGAGCTTAAACTCCTGAGCAGAACTCCATACAACGATCCAAATACATTCATCCTTCGCTACCTGATTGCCTTGTTGAGTTCCGCTGCTTGTAGCTTTAAGATAGCCAGCCATTCTTTACCGATATGAGCATAGTCGGCAAAGCCTGGAGGATCATCCATCTATGAGTAAATGATGTCTTAGTTAAGGTAAGCAGAGGACCCATGATAGAAATCAGACCCAGTCCTGCTCCGACGATCTGCTTGACAAAGGTTGACCATGCTGATTCATCATGAGGTACATACACGAAGCGAATGCCTTCATCTATTAAAGTCCAATCGTTGCCTTTCTGTGGAAGTTTCCAGAGTCCCACTGGGTTACTGTGCTACTCAACGGACCATCCAGCCACGGGTGAGAACCAACGAGAACGATACACCGATTGTGAGAACGAGATGGCCCTTGGTGCCGTGGCTCCTGGTGTGAGATGTTTTACCTGCTTTGAAAAGTAGCCTTTCCAATCAGCTTGCACATAAAGGGTACCGGAGCTCTTGTGCAAGCTCAGTGACTTGATATCAGCCCTAGGCAGATTCTCCTCATGAGAGCTGACTGGCTTGAATCCCTTCATGAACGGCTGCTTTAACACTTCTTCCCCGTGCAGAAATGAGGCCGAAGTCAAATTGAAGAGATGAAGGTCCAGATCTGTAGAGATAAGGAGGTGTCGTTGGCCAGGCACAGGTGTGATATCATGTCCTCCATCCCACCATGAATCGTCCCATTCCTCGGTGAGCAATTTCGGAGGACCTATGGGCTCGACTTGAGACGGCTTTCGAGAGAATGAACCATCCCTATACTCATACCTATTCAGCTGAGCCGTTGAGGGACATTTCCCGTGAGGAGGTATATCATTCCCGACAGCCCAAAGACTTTGTGTTACTTGGTCCCATACAAGACTGTGTACTGCAGGAAGACCATCGAGCTCTTGTAGAGAACCTGGATATGGATTTGATGTATCCAGGGAGGTGTTGACGATCTTAATGTTTCCTGTTGCTTCATAGGAAGTTGTTGCTATGGCGAGCTTTCCATCGGGCAGAGGCTCAATACCATGGGTTCCTCCTAGACCAAATTTATCCAAGCACATGCCGAAGGTTATAGCCTTGTCTTTGGATTTATCTTCGGGATAATGGTTGATGACAACGACAGCATACGCAAAGACTGCCACGACGCTTCTACCGTGGTTCGCCCACTTGACATCAGTCACGGAGCCTCCAGTTTGTAGGCACTCATTGAGTTTCTTTGGTATGTCTTGGTTAACGAAGTCGACCTTCGTCCAGTTCCACGATATGTGACCGGTAGTATCATGGATGCTGATTCGAGCAGGATCGTATTGGCCGGTGATAATCTCAGGAGTAGACTCTTGAGGGTGGAGGATATCCTGCAAGCCATAGTTGCTTTCACTGGCAAGGGCGAGATTGGCAACCATTATAATAATGAACAGCCCAATTTGACGGTGCCATTGGGCAGCCTTGTAAGCCATAGCTTTACTCGCTTTGCAGTAGAAAAGAAACGTTTGTTAATTTCTGTTGGAACCTTGGGATAACAAATTGATGACAAGTCAGTGTCAAAAAAAAAAAAAAAAAAAAGCAAGCCTCTTATTGACGTGGTGTTTATATTCGATGAGCAATTGTTTGGCTCCGTCAAAATCATCACATGAAGTACTGGGGCCGAGCTGATAGAAGACTACGTAATAATAATCGAGCGAAATTGTCTTCTAGGCTCAATCAGACATATAAATGCGACACAGGATGGGTAAATGACAAATCATGTCGCTCAAGAGGTGAGATTCGCATTAAATATGCATGCATGTCACGTAGCTCCATCGGATCTCGTTGGCAAAGAATTTCAGCCGTGATATCTCCGTAGCGGCGTAAGTCTTTTAGTTAGAAACATGGCAGATTAGCCATCGGTATCACTTTCAAAATGTGACAAAAACGGGCCCTAGAAATTTGTCTCGGCTGTCAGAGTTTCCGGTGACGTTGTGCGTGGCATATCAATGGTCGCAGACTGCGTTGATCCAAGACACGGCCTAGACGGCTTAGGTCGGAAGCTGAAAATGTAGATTTAATGCTTTGGATGATGATTATCCTGTCGTTGCCGTCTTTGTCCATACAGATAGTGGAAAAGATCATCGTTTTTCAGCTCAGCTCTTTCAGCCACTTCAAGCATCGCCATTGCAGATCTCACGAATAAGGTGACGTGCAGGTCGGCTCGATGCAGATACATACAGGAATCACAATACTCTCAATCAGTTTTGTTGACTGACGATCAGTTTCCAGGTAGCTACTATTTCAGCTGAGCCCGGGCCGCGCCGAGCTGTTAACAAAGTTCTACTGGTAGTTGGCGGCGCTGATCAATCGCAGGTACTTTCTGGATTCAGTTAAGCTTCTACCGCTAGGTGGGCTCCCCGCACTCCCCCTTCCGTGATTTGTGACTTCTTTGACGGATCTCGATGGTCTTTTAGTTGCCCAAGATAGCGGTCGATCCACCAGCCGATATGACTCTGCGGCAGGTTTATAATGGCTCATGTGAGGAAGATGGTGGCCATCTAGAGAAGAAAACGGACGGCATGCTGCCATCGAGCAAAGACAGCTGTAGCCTATGGCTTCTTCATGAGATCTGGATTTCCGTCGAAGCTTAAGTGAGCGAAACGAAAATGACGTACCAGTCGTCCTACTTCAGCTAAGATTGCTAAAACTCCGGGAAATGCTCCCTAGGTTACTATGTCAAGAATATTTAATTTAATATTCTTTCCTGAGTAATTATGATGGAATATACGTTCAGGGGTCTTAAGTACATCGCGAAGTCATAACCGGCTTGCCGCTGCTAGCCGATGACATGCGTGTAGGAGCAATGAGAATCTCTCATGTAGTGATGACAGTATAACCGTAGTCCGTAGGGTTAGGTATGTTTGTCAGCACGCTGCGCCCCAAGTCCGTCCGAATTTCCGTCCGAAATGTAGCGAAGGATCGGACTGTATGGCTTGTCGCAGAGATACCAGTGCGAAATCGGAGGCTTCGTCCGGAGAAGGATTCCGAGATGATCGAGTCTTACATATATAATCTTATCATAAACCGAGCGATAATGCTGAAAGTCATCTTCCCTCTTACACAAAGTCAAAGATGACGGGGAATAACCAGCAGCCAGTCATACTTCTTGTACACGGTGCTTGGCACCGACCTCTCCACTACCGTCTTCTCATCCAAGCTTTCCAGCAACAAGGCTTCACGGTCCTTGCGCCGCCTCTCGCAAGCTCCGGCTACGATGATTCAGTCGATGGCAAGACATTCCACAATGACGTAAAGAGGATCCACGACGCTGTCCTGCCCTATATCGATAGTGGGAGGAAAGTGATTGGTATTGGTCATAGCTATGGAGCTCTCCCTCTTACCGTAGCGATTGAAGGTCACAGCATTGCGGAAAGAGAGCAGAGAGGCATTGCTGGAGGCTTCACCTCTGTAATTTATGTGGCCCCAACTCCTGTCCTACACAAAGGCATTTCCATGTATGAGGCTGCGGGTGAGCATCGCAGGACACCATTTTTTCATGATGTATCAGTAAGTCACCATTCGTCTGAGCACTCCAAGACGCCGAACTAATTATGTACTAGGACACACGCATGCCACTGAAGCTGGATAGAGTCAAAGAAGCATTCCTTTCAGATATTCATGAGAGCATCGCGGATGAGATTATCCCTACGCTTTGCCATCAAAGCAAAGCCCCCTTCGAAGTTCCCATCGTTTGTACCCCGGCTGACTTGACGATTCCCAAGACCATGGTTATCTGCAAGAATGATCCTATATTTGGTAGGGACATGCTTCTGGGCGTGGCTCAGAATTGGGGCGCTGACACTTTGGAGATTGAATCTGGACATAGTCCGCATCTAGTGGAAGACCACAGAAAGTGGCTCGTGGAGCTTGTGTCTAAGGAAGCCAAGAGGGTTTGACAGAACTATCACGGTTGTAAATTATGCCGATGGGATGAAGGCTGCGGCTACGTCGAATACAAACTCCACTCAAATCATATCTTTGAGACTGTTGACAAATCATTTGAGATTGCCAATGGTTAACTTGGTGTTTGCTGTGCAGGATAATATCAAAGCAATTAATGCCATTAGAAATCTGTTCTAGTCTCAGAGTCAACTTCAATGACCTTATCAGGGTCGTGCCTTTGATGGTATGTACTCCGTAGAACTATCTCGGCCCTAGGCTTCCAAGGTATGGTTGATCGTCGCTTAGGCCAGGTCATAACGACCTAGAATACTGATGAGCATATGTCACTGAGCCACGGCGTTGGCTTGATCGAAGGTCATGTGCCGGACTAAAGACAAGCCAATTTATGGCGGAGGTCCAGACCGGTGCTGAAACTAAGGAACGGCCTGTGCTAGATTCACATCTGACATCAACGGTAGAAAGAAGCCCTGACTTCTATCTCGCCAAGATACCGGCCTCGGTCAGCATGATCTCACATCTTATTATTCCGACCTTTGGATGAATCTGACAAAGACCTAACATTGAAATCTGACTCATATGATTGCTTACCCACGTGATATCACAACCAAGCTACAGCAGCCCTTCAACAATCGAGAGAAATGTGACGGCAAATGTTAATAAGAAGATTTGTTGCAATAATCAATCATGGCGTCCACTTCCTCCTGGAACGCTAGTCCCAGCATCGAGGACCTTCTCTCATCATACTCGATCCTCACCTCCCTAGCTCCATGGCTCTCAACCCTTGACCTCTATCACCTTAGTCTGACAAGCAAGTCAGCTTACGAATGTATCCAATCGTCACCAGTGATCTTCAAGTCGCTCAGTCGTTATTGCCTCTGCGATGGTCGCGGGCTCGCTACACGTCAAGCCTATGCAAGTCCATATCACCGAAACCGCATGGCGGGTCAATCGACGCTGAGCCCTCATCTCACAGGTGACGAAGAGATTGAAGTACGGCTATACAACACCAAGTGCGATGAAGCGGGTGCTTTACCGTGTTTGAGATGCGGTATCAACATCTGTGAGGAATGCCGATGCTATCCTCGTGCAGCTCCGCCAAGTGCATATCCGAATCGCAGACCGCATTTGAGAGGGAGTTATGAGCTTGACAACATCATGTGTTTGTGCGAGGAGTGTGACTCGAAGACTGAGAAAGAAGTAATGGGCAAGTTCTTGAATGAGAGATGCGATTGCGATGTCTACACGAGATGGATCTGCGTCAGATGCGAAGAGGAAGAGCGCAAGACGTCGCGGAAGTATTTTGCTGAGCGAACGGAGATGGAGTGGAACTGGATTGTGAAGGAGGATATGGACTACGGAGATGACTTTGAGCCTTCAAAGACGCTTCATGATCATGCGTTTGAACGAGCAGTACGAATCCTGACCAGCAACGCTAAGAGGTAGGCTAACGAATTGATCTAGTTTTGGTGTACCTGCGGCAAGACAGTCTCGCACAGAACAGTACCGCGTTGTATCTGGTGCAAAAGGCGGCATCTACCAGAAGGTGAATGGTATCAGGAACGTCAAGACATTGGATCGAAGCATCCTTTCTTCGATAACGTAAGTGTTCAGCCCCAAGCAGTATCGACGTATCCTTTCTTACCGTTTGGAGCAGGATCCTGATTATCCTCGATGGGTAAGCGATGATGACAACAAGTATCCGACTCCTTACCCAAGGTTAGGCTATCTACGTACAGGGGAGGATGAGGAGACTCGAGTCTCGTAACAGCGTTAGCAGGGCAATAACCTTTGTTTCTGTATGGTCACGGAAGCTTGGCCCTGTGAATGGTCTTGAAACAATAAATTGAACTTATTTGCTTGCTTTAGATACGGTGTTGTACATCATCTGTTTCCTTCCAGCTCTGTGAACAGATTTCTCCCGAATTTGTCCTCAAGAAACTCCCTCACTTCGTGGGATGACGTCTCTTTCACCCTCAACGACTCCTTACGGCTTTTACCCTCATTCCACCCCCCAGGCTTGAGAATGGCAAGACCGTCGAGGCTCGTCACGCGCGATAACGCAACATACTTCAACGGCTGATCCCATGCTTGCGGAAGGTCCGTCGTGACGTGAGTCAGCGTCATGCCCTGAGACTTGTGAATACTGACGGCCCACGCGAGAACCAGCGGGAGCTGTGTCCTGTAGAGCACCGAGTACGGCTCCGTCGCCCCGAGCGTGTTGACCATTAACCATGGATATATCGTGCGTGTAACACCGTTGTTGAACAGAACGATCGGCCATTGCCTAATCCCGCGCCTCTCTGCGTACTTCCGGATCTTTTTCGCTCGCCAGTCAGCATGGTGACCGGCAAGGACATCTGTGTTCAAGAGGGTGGCCTTTTTCGTGTTTGGGAGTTTGGCAGGGTCATGGGGTTCCCAGCCGACGACGATGCCTTGGCTTCCGTTGACGAGGCCTTTCTCTGTATCGAGGTTGATCTTGAGCATGACCAGTGCATTGACTTTCATCTCCACGTAGGCATCCAATGGACTCTCCTTGCACTGTTCTAGAGTCCCCTCCACATAGGGGACATCGGAATATTTATCCCTTCGAGCTCTTTGATTGTAATGTTCGAGTTCTGTATGTTGTGGTCTCTAATCGAAGCCGTCAATGGCTTCATAGATGGTACTTCTTCCAGGCAAATTTGCAAAGCTTTTTCTATTCTCTGTGCGTACGGCTTTTTTGTAGGCAAAAAGCTTTGTCACGTTTCGGAACTTCGGATCGTCGGGATTTTGCCTGAGCAGCATCTTCTCTTCTGCTTTAGAAAATGGTATGCCAAGTCGACACTTCTGAAGCATTTGCACAAAAGACTGATCCGACTGACGATGAATCTCTTTCAAATGAACATGAGTGAAATCAGCTTCTTCCCAGGCAGCACTTCTGAAGGCCCACTGATCCTCGACATAGAATGGACCACAGGGTCTATGCGAGTCACAATTCCACTCAGTCGGGTTCCGTTCAGCATCCGCAATTGTAGGTGAGCCACAATACATGCAGTGTTCAAAAGGCTTGACTGGAGATAACTGACAGAAATCGCCAGTGACAAGAAGTTGGATGCCGCCGAACGGTGGAGCGTTTGGGCTGTAGTCATTGTGTTGGAATGACCAGCATCGTGCACTCTTGAGGCATTCGTTCATACGCTGGAAATGATGGTTTTCAACCATACTGATCTCATCAATGATAAGAACATCCGTCTCCTCGAGACGCGCCTTGACAGTTGGGCGAAATTGTGAATCACTTTTGAGCTTACTCACGGGGAGCTTCATAGCATCAGTTATCCAACTCATGTAGGACCAGGTAGTCACGCCATTGACTCCGAGGGCGGCTCGACCAGTAGGCGCGGTGATATGAACGACTTTACCCGCCTCTCGAAGCTTCTTGACTGCTGCTTTCAGAACTGTGGACTTGCCGCATCCTGCTGAGCCAGTAAAGAAGACATTTCTTCCTGACATGATGAGATCGAGAAGGTCCTGTTGCTCGTTGCATAGAGTTGGCTCAGGCACCAGGTCAACCTCAGACACCGAGTCAACGTCCAAGAAGTCGTTCTCATTGTCGTTGGGACCACTTATCGAGGGATAAGACGGAAGTACGGGCATCGGCGGCGGCGCCTGTGGAATCTGCTGTAGAATCCGGTGTGAGGGCTGCCCTGAGATCTCCTGTTGGAGCTGCCGTATCTTTTGTAGGAGGATCTCGCGTTGGATCTGGTATGGCGTTTGCTGTAGGGTCCGCGGCGGCATCTGCGATGACTTCGGCGGCGGCTTCTGAGATGGAATCTGCCGTGGCCTTTGCTGCAGGGTCTGCGCCGGCTTCTGCTTTCCCATGGCGAGAAAGTTTACCATCGTATTCTTGTTCGACCATGGTTGTTGGGGCGAGGACTTCACTTTGGCGCGGCTTGACGACTTGGCTTTGGGCGCATCATCTTCGTCGG
Source organism: Fusarium denticulatum (assembly GCA_013396175.1). Classification (NCBI taxonomy): domain Eukaryota; kingdom Fungi; phylum Ascomycota; class Sordariomycetes; order Hypocreales; family Nectriaceae; genus Fusarium; species Fusarium denticulatum. The sequence continues at coordinate 62,904 of JAAOAK010000218.1, read as the reverse complement.
ATGAGGAGGGGATGCTGATATAGGAAGACGACCGTTGAAAACGCTTGGGTTCGCTTGCAGATATCGGAGCTTGCGCATTGGTGTCGAGTTTCCTCTTGAGAGGCGCTCTAGGGGAGTCCCTCTGGGGGAAAGTGCTTGGGGCAGGGCCTCTCATTCTCGGCATGGGAAGGGTACTAGTAGTAATTGGCTGGGGTAGGAATGGATGAGGTAACTGTATTCGATGTTAGTGCATGCTTGCGGTGAACCGGCGGACGCGACCAATTTATTACGGGCCAATGGAAACTCTCAACGCTTGGTAGTGTCACGCGCGTGACCTAGCCTATCAAGGCTTAAGAGTTAAGACGCTGATAAGAAGGTTGTGAATGGCCAAGACAGCTTGTCGACCTTGAAGTCAATACCTTGGGGTTTGGAGAATAATCTGACCATGATAGGAATCTATTTGTCACGAGGAATACTTCTCCTAGTAATGGACACATCTGGCCATTTAGACTGTCACAAATACATCAGCCTTTATTAATAAGTCAATGGCTACGAAACACGCAAGGATATCAAAGCCGCTCCAACATGATATCATTCATGTACAATTACTGATGTAAGACCATAAAAACAGGAAACCATATTCAACAACTGCCCCATACCGCACCTCTTTGTCCCTCTATGATTCTCCGTGTTCCTCATCCTCAAGCTCTTCAAAGGTCCCTGTGCCAAAAGTTTCTGCAAGAAACTGACAGACCTCCTCATTCCCTCCCTGTCCTACCGTGAGTCCCTGCGCACTACCTTCAACTTTCAGGCCGCGAAGATTTGTCGCTCTCGACAGCGCAACATACACTTGCCCCTCCGCAAAGGCCTCAGTCAAATTCACAACAACGCGCTCAAGAGTCATGCCCTGACTCTTATGGACCGTGATGGCCCAGCCAGGAACAAGAGGGATTTGCGTTATATGCAGGAAGGAAAAAGGCTCCTCAAGGCCGACTGGGTTTGCTACACACCACGGGTAAATTGTCCGGGTCTTTCCATTGCTGAAGCGCACGACTGGCCAGAATTGATCTTCCGCATCGGGGTAGAGTCGTAGGTGTTCAAGAGTAAAACTTCTTACAAAATGTTGTCGGACATCGGAGTGCTCTCCGGTGAGTTCGGGCAGTCTAATTAGGTCGATTTTTTCCCAGCCGCAAATAACGCCTTGACTTCCGTTGACGAGCCCAGCTCGGATATCCAGGTTCACTTGAAGCATGACCTGCATTGTTTCCTTGAGATTCACGACTGGGTCCAGGGGGTGATTTTCATGAACCGTCAGTGTAGTATTGGGTAGCTCGTCGAAGTAACGCTGGAACTCATAAGAATGCCGCTCTCTGCAATCAAAGCCATCAACGACTCTATACTGTCTTTTCGGGAATCCCGTGATTGCTTTGAACTTGTCTCGATTAATAGGGTCGACCTCTTTCCTCGTGCAGAGGAGCTGTGGTGCATCCTCAACCTCGCAGTCGTGGTTCATGAGAAGGTCGATATCGTTTTCGGTAAAGGGAAACCCGAGTCTACACTTCTCCAACATTCTCACGAATACAGGGTCATTCTGGCGATGGATTTCTCTCAAATTGAAACAGGCAAAGTTGGCCTCAGCCCATGCAGAGCTCCTGAAGGCCCACTTGTCCTCATCTGCCCAGGATCCATGGCCACTGAATTCGGGACATGTGTATATACCAGTCACTTTGTTGGCTGTCAGACGAGCACCGCATGTGTAGCAGAACTCGAAAGGGTTGACGGGGGCTAGCTGGCAAAAGTCCCCAGTGACGATGACCTTGATGCCGCCAAAGGGCATATGTTCCTTGTCCGCTCTCACCACTTTCAAACACGCATTCATGCAGTTTAAGAAATCGCTGCTGACCATGCTGATCTCGTCGATGATCAGTACATCCGTTCTTCTGAGACGCTTTTTCACGGTTTTCTTCCAGCTTGCTTTCTTGAGCTCATCTATTCCTCCCTCAAATAGCTTGGGTGCCCATCCCATATAAGAGTAGGTAGTCATGCCACCAATTTGAACCGCCGCGCGGCCAGTGGGTGCACAGATGGTGACTCTCCTTTGCTGTTCCCTCAGCTCTCGAATAGCGGTTCTGAGAACGGTAGATTTACCGCAGCCAGCTGAGCCAGTAAAAAAAACGTTGCGTTGGCCATGCACGATGGCGTCGACTAGTTGCTGTTGTTCAGCAGAAAGCGTTGGTTCAGTATTAATAACAGGTCGAGCGCCAGGCGGTGCCGATGGGTGATGTAGGGCATCATGGTCATGGCCGTCGCCGGATGAAACGCTGAGGAATGATGATTCGCGTTGAGTCCGTTTGGGTGAAGGAGGGAGCGTTTGTGACTGATCGTCATTCTCACTTGTCGGAGCAGCATCACTGGCCTTTTTCTTGGTTCCCTGGGGTGCCGGAGTAGGAGGGTAAGTCAGAGGGGCTGGACCTCTCATTCTGGGCATGGGTTGCGTGGATGAACGAGGTATCTGCATATTATGATGTCAGTGCGTGCTTGTGGGAGCCCTGGGAGTACCCACATGACAGGTGTGCAGTACGCGGATCGATCGCGTTGCTGAAAGGTTGAATTGCGATTGCGAGAGGGGACGCGCCTGATTTATCAAGGGCCCAACTCAAAAACGCGAAGTATCGCACTGCACGTGACCAGGCGTTTTCGACGCAATCACGCTTCCGCTCGTCTTCTCCAATTCGCCATCTTTTAGAGTTTTGCTTTCTCTGGTGCAAACGCATCATTTACTGGAATCTTCCGTCCATCACAGCGGAATTTGGCGCGGCATCAGTTCAAGACTTGTCGCACGATTCCTGAAGGGTTTACTCCTCCCTCAGTGGGGCAGCCCACTGGGGCTTTAGTGGCTCTAAGGGTTCGCACGGTAATACAGCGTGAAAACAGTCCGTTATGATAGTCCACTGTTACAAAACGTTGCCCCATACAAACTCAACAGCAATATTCAGCATCGCAGTCATTTTATCGCTCCCCATCTCCCAACCCTGCAGCCTCTGCGCTTCCACCGGATTCCCCGCATTTGCTTTCGCTTCAACGAGCTCACCCAGTGTCGCAAAAGGACAGCTCATGTCAAAGAAAGCCTTCTCCGTCTGCCATTCCTCCAGACTTCTCGCTTCCCACAATAGTTTGCTCGATGGGAGAGGAAGACTCCACATGTCGCTGCAGATGCTACATTTCTTGCCATTCTCAATGGTGATTACGCAGCCTATGATCAGCCAGAGACATGACATTCGGCGACGCGATTCTGCGAATATCCAGTCTTGCCATGTTGAACTTGGCTCAGAAATTTCAGTGGTCGAGTAGCTACCGGTATGATCAAGAAATCGGGAGCCGATAAGCTATTATGGAGTTAGCTCAGTTTTCATGGTGAGGGTTGACAACGCTGACCTCAGCTGTTTCGAAGAGCCTGGAAGTTCGCTCTTTGCTTTCTGAATCAGGTTCACTCATCGACATCATCATATAGATGATCATAGCCTCCAGACACAGATGCAACTCACGAGGAGATAACGTATGTAACTGCTTCGTAAGTTCGTATTAGCAGAAGTTACTCGAAAAGACTCGTCACGTTTACCTTTTCCCGAAAGCGCTCCTCCTCAGCAGCGACCATCCTCCACAGGAACGGCTGTGTTTCTGGTGTTCTCGCAGCAAACAACTGCGAAATTCCTACGCAATTACCCAACGTCTCGGGAAGTGTTTTTAAATGCCAATGGGGATGAATAAATGGCGGGAACGTTTGCCGACGGAGCATCATCTGAGGATATGCGTAAAGCATCTGCATGATGACTCTGGAGGCGTGCTGCATGCTTGAAAGGCGATGAGATACGCGTGTTAGATCTCCCTTGGAGCTGAGCGATCTCGGCGGTATGCGGATTTGCACATCGTTTGTGATGCCGGGCAGAAACATTTCCAGAGAAGCCGGCATGAGGCCAGAGGAATCGGTGGATATGGCGTCCAGCGACGGAATGAAGTCGCTTGCGAAGTCGTCCAACTCAAGGGAAACACTTAGGAGCTCACAAGGAATGAATTCATTAACTGCCTCCAGCTCATTACTTGGCTGAGCATTGAGTTCTTGGCAATGCTCAATTGACGCCGCAGCTCCATTGCGAATTGGTCGACCAAACGTGCATCGCAGATTCTTCTTCGTGCATCTCGAACAGGGCTGACCAAAGTCGCATTTCGTCTTGGCTATTCTACAGGAAGTGCAAGACTTTGGGCGTCCTTTGCGTTGAGCTTGAGCGCGTCGGCAATAATTGACGTGTCGCTTGTATGGGTGCTCTAATGGTGGTCAACAACTGACGGGGCATGCTAGGAGCGGAAATACCTTGAGTGAAAGCCTTATCACATAACGGGCACGTTTGAAAGAACAGAGACTCTGACATTATTTCCATGGCAATTGATACGAATATTGGTGAGTTAAGATGGCGTGGAGGAGATTGCGCGCAGGTTGGTAAGCAGAAAAGGTCTTCGGATTTAAGCCTAAAATCCCGTGGCTAAGACCCACGTAGGGATCCAATTCCGCCCGGAAACACATCCATAAACTATCATCATATGATACAGTTGCATCTACAGAGGAAGCTCTCCACTGCGATCACTGAAGGTCCTGGTAGGCCCATCCTCCCCAATCGTCGCCATTTGCACGATCCTTTCAGCGCCAACTTCAGTAGTCGTTCCGTATTCATGATAACCCGACAAGCCCGTCTTTACCAACCCTGGACAAACAGAATTGACCTTTCCGCCCACATCATGCAACTCCCGAGCAAAGTTGAGCATGAGCATATTAACAGCTGCCTTGCTAGCGTCGTAGGCTTTGTAGTCAATGTTGTAGTAGATTGTAGTTTCATCAGTCGCCTTGGTGAGACTGCCCATGACGCTCGAGACAAACACGATGCGCGGTGGAGTGTTCTTTGCGTTTCGAAGAAGAGGAAGGAGGCTGTCAGTTAGACAACCAAGTCCTACTACGTTTGTTGTGAATGTCTTGGAGAAAAGATCCCAGGTCGAAAGGTCCTTGTAAAAATCGAGCAAAACAGCAGCGTTGTTGATGAGAACATCGAGATGTCCGTACTTCTCATCGATATGCTTAACTGCCTTGTCGATGGACTCGGGAGAGGTGAGATCAAGCTCTACGACTGAAGCTTGATGGCCGTCCTTTCGGAGACCAGAGGCGATTTCCTCGCCGGCTTTGGTGTTTCGAACGCCGAGGAGGACATGGTAGTTATGCTTGATGGCGAGTTCTTTGGCAACTGCAAGACCAATGCCTTGAGTTGAGCCAGTGACAAGAGCGAGAGTTTGAGACATGAAAGGCAAGTTAGATTGTATGAAGACTGTGTATTAGTGGTTGGTGATGATGTTGGTCAAGAGCTTGAACGTGAAGTCTTTATATAGGCAATTTCCTGGTAGTGACAATAATTAGTCTTCCTTTGACATAATCAATCTATTTGTATCCAACGGCCAGATTGGCCTATGAGTTCCATATTTTACTAGTGTTCCCGGACGCTTCCCATGGTGTTGTCGAGATCAATCACGGCGAGTTTCTCCAGACCAAATTCGCCGGCTCGAAAGTGGGGCGGCAACGGCCAATTTGGCCGATGGCAGCTAGAGCCAATTAACCATTGAGATCCCTCGATATGAAGCAGTGTTTATTCTGATATGAGGAACATGGAATCCTTGAAGAGTCTCGAAACATTTATGGGTGCATTTCATACTGATGTAAGGTTGAGGTGTTTGAGAGACGAAGAGCCTTCTCACGTCTTTTGTCGGGGAGTGGCAGAATCAAATTTTACCAATTGTCAGATATGCGTGTTTCTTTAGAATTAAGGACGTCCATATCGAATCTCACATTCCTAATCCCCCCCTACTATCTGTTATGGAATTTTCACGCAAGGTATTCTTTATCCTTGATGGCTACGGTGATGCCGATGTGTAGAAGACAGACTTCACTGAGATCTACTATAGGTTATGTAGAGTCAAACTTCATGCTTTTAGCTGGAAGAGCAAACAACGTCTCATGCGCGATATGTCAAATTAAATCAAAGTATTTCTAATATCCAAGAAGAAATGGAAACGACTTCCGAGTAATCTTTGGTTTATACCATTATTATTAGTGATTGCCTCACTCTTCATCAACCAGAGGACAATCCGGACAGTGTCGTTGATGTTAAAGATTGCGGGTTAAAAATCTGATGGCATAGTATGGTAATCAGCATATAGAATGAGTATGAGCCTTGATATGTGATCTGGATAGTCATCTGCTACTCCTCTCAAGTTGCCTTGTGCACTTGACACATCCTTCAGTAGTACATAATGTATGCCGAGTCTTGACAGGGTCATGCGAACCCACAGACCATTCTAACCTGAAAAGCCAAGGCGTGGGGAAGTCTTGGCCAGTAGCAGTCACCAAGCTTGACAAGATTGGCAGGTCGATGGGATCTATCACTAAAGTCATCCGACGATAGTCTCTCGGACGAGGGGATATTCGACAAGTTGGCAGGTCGGTGCAAAGAATCCCAGAACTCTTGTCGCTCATGTGATGATTTCGATGAAGACTCGTCAGTGTCCTAGATTTAGGTCCGTGAGCGGGAAAGACGACGGTATTCTTGAATCCCTATCGCCATGGTACCAAGCAAGGCTGATAATGAGGGCGCTTCGTATCTGCAAGATACAATATCGTGTCACTGACTCGCAAATAGACGCGTGATGCATTCACTTAAAAAGCAATACTACCTTCCATATCAAAAGCGGCATGATATCAATCAGAACATCATAGCACAGCATGTAAAAGGCAGTTCCCATCCCCAAGCGAGCCTTAATAAATCTCGCAGCTCCCCAACTACCCCTCTTCACCACTGATAACAATCATCTCTGCTGCAAGTCATAAACAGCGGAGTGATTATTGATTGGCCCACCGTCTCCGCGTTGAGGGTGGTATTGCCGGGAGACATGGCCCAACATGGAAGGTCCCCATATGTGCAGGGATGCCGTGGTAGATCACACGGATGTCGTTCGTCAAAAAGAACCTGTGCCAAGAAGACGCAGGGGCCGTCGAGGCGCTTGCAGAGTGCAGAAATAGCCTGGCGTCTTTATCTTGCAGATCAGAGTATATTGCGGTGAAGTGGTCTAGACTATGGGCTTCCTTTTGGGGTATGATTGCTTGGATAGTGGTGTTGAGATGGCAGATAGTGTCTTTTGCTTGCAACCCATTCATTGCCTATGCTAGTATGATCATATCTACGGCTGCACCACTTAGTTTCTAGCGTCCTAAATGCTCCGAAGATGTTCTAAGAAGGTTTATCATGCTTAACCTTACTCTTAAGCTTGCAATAGCGACTAAGTACTAGTCCTCGGGGCATACATACGAATCAGGCTATCCACTCCGCACCCTTTCCCCAAAGTGCAAATTGACGATGGTTCGTCCCGAGCCGTTTATTCCCTCGGCTGTTGTTTGTCCGAGAAGACCTTCCTATCTCGCTGCCGCCGAGATATTGCAAAGATGGCGTGCTAACCCTTAGCGGGATTGTTGGCCAGGAACAAGTGACCCCAGATAGCAATGTCGCATGACGGTGGTGTTTGCGAGATAGTGCCTGGACAAAAGACCCTTCTTGCAGCGCTTATATCCCAGAATAGGTCAGTGGGTAGTTGTGAGCTTCTAGATATTCGAGGCCAAGATATACAAAAGTCCCGGTTGAATTGGGAAGTTGGATAGAAGCGTGGATGACTGGAAGCATAGTATTGTGGATTGTAGAAGTATATAATAGATCTTTCGAACATGTTTATCTGAACTTCACGAACATCATCATCAACTAAGCACTTCACTCCAGTGCAACTCATCAAGATGCGTTTCTCTGACACTCTCTTTCTCATCGGCCTCTCCAGCCTCGCTGGTTCTCATCCCAGCAGAAGGGCTCCTAACCCTTCACCGCTGAGCAAGCGTGGCATCGACCTGGAAGCTTTTAAGCTTCCTCCCATGGCCGAGTACGTTCCTCAGGATGAGGTTCCTGATGATGTCAGTGCCAAGGTCGTCACCAAGCGAGCTGATTACACCGAGACTGCCACGGACTTGGTCAAGTCGACTTTCCCCAAGGCTACTTTCCGCATGGTCAACGATCACTACGTTGGAGCCAATAAAGTTGCCCATGTCAACTTCAAGCAGACGGTTAACGGTATTGATATCGACAATGCCGATTTCAACGTCAACGTAGGTATTTCCCAGCCTTCGGGGAATTTGCAATGTGCTGACACGGATACAGATTGGCGCTGATGGCGAGGTCTTCTCCTACGGAAACAGCTTCTACGATGGCAAGATTCCCGGACCTCTCACCAAGCGTGATGAGAAGGACCCTGTCGATGCTCTCAAGGGCACTGTTGATGTCCTGTCTCTCCCTGTCGAGGCTGAGAAGGCCAAGGCTGAGAAGAAGAGCAAGAACCACTACACCTTCACTGGTACCAAGGGTACTGTCAGCAAGCCCGAGGCTAAGCTCACCTACCTTGTTGATGAGAATAAGGAGCTCAAGCTCACTTGGAGAGTTGAGACTGATATCGTTGACAACTGGTTGTTGACCTATGTCAACGCTGCCAAGACTGATGAGGTTGTTGGCGTTGTTGACTACGTCAACGAGGCTACATACAAGGTCTAGTGCGTATTCACCTGAATTAACGATTAGAAGAGTATTAACCATTGTATTATAGTCCCTGGGGTGTCAATGATCCTTCCAAGGGATCCCGTTCCACCGTTTCAAACCCCTGGAACCTCGAGGCTTCAGAGTTCACCTGGCTCAGCGACGGATCAAACAACTACACAACTACTCGTGGAAACAACGGAATTGCCCAGGTAAATCCTTCAGGAGGTTCCACCTACTTGAACAACTATCGCCCCGATAGTTCTTCGCTAAAGTTCGAGTATGACTACTCCACCAGCACTACTACCCCCACCAGCTACCGCGATGCTTCCATCACCCAGCTTTTCTACACCGCCAACAAGTACCACGATCTCCTCTACCTTCTTGGTTTTACCGAGCAGGCTGGTAACTTCCAGACCAACAACAATGGCCAGGGTGGTGTAGGAAACGATTTTGTTATCCTCAACGCCCAGGACGGAAGCGGCACCAACAACGCCAACTTCGCTACTCCTGCTGATGGCCAGCCCGGCCGTATGCGAATGTACCTCTGGACTTACAGCACTCCCCAGCGCGACTGCAGTTTCGACGCTGGTGTTGTCATCCACGAGTACACCCACGGCCTCTCCAACCGTCTCACCGGCGGCCCTGCCAACTCTGGATGTCTCCCTGGTGGTGAGTCTGGCGGTATGGGTGAGGGCTGGGGTGATTTCATGGCTACTGCTATCCACACAACATCCAAGGATACCCGCGCTAGCAACAAGGTCATGGGTGACTGGGTCTACAACAACGCAGCGGGCATTCGCGCTTATCCTTACAGCACAAGCCTTACCACTAACCCCTACACTTACAAGAGTGTCAACAGTCTCAGTGGAGTCCATGCTATTGGTACTTACTGGGCTACTGCCCTGTATGAGGTTATGTGGAACTTGATCGACAAGCATGGAAACAGTGATGCCGCTGAGCCCAAGTTTACCAACGGCGTTCCTACTGATGGCAGATATCTAACTATGAAGCTTGTAGTGGATGGCATGTCGCTGAAAGTATTCCCTAGACCTGTAAAATATGATGTTTTGCTAATACTTTCCATAGGCAACCCTGCAACCCCAACATGGTCCAGGCCCGCGACGCCATCATCGACGCCGACACCGCTCTTACGAAGGGCGCTAACAAGTGCGAGATCTGGAAGGGCTTTGCCAAGCGTGGTCTCGGAACTGGTGCCAAGTACAGTGCTTCCAGCCGAACTGAGAGCTTTGCTCTCCCATCTGGATGTTAAGCGAAGATATCGGTGACAGGATGACGAGTGGATGAATGAATGATGGAGATGATGTCTGTGCTTTCTCTGGTATATATATAGTTGTGTTGTATATAGTCTCGTGTGTTGATATCGACTTCAATTACAAGTACATGAAACTGACTCTGCTCTCATTGAACGACCAGGACGGATGGTTATGATCAGATTCAGATGATGAGTGGAAAGTGGGGCTCTTCATCTAAACTTATCTTAATATATGATGGTAACCCTAAACTCCTCGAAAGCTTTCCTAAAGTAATCCTAAAGCGCCCGTTCTCCTTGAAGAATCCTTGCAAATAAGAGTCTATACACTTTCAACCTTAGTTCATCTGCACCCTCAAATCCGTCTTCCACAACAAAATCTTCCATATCCCATTCTTCATTGATATCAATGTCATTCTGAGACCCAGATTTGAAACGCAGTGTTTCCATCCGCAGGTCAAATGGTCGAGGGAAAATGGTCTCGTCGACCAGATAAAGCGGCATCCTGACATCTGCCACAAACTGCTCCAACATGGGGTAGTCGACCTCCGCAAAACTATGCTCCAAAGAATTGGACGATCGGGTTTCGATAAGGATATTGTTGACAGAGTCGTCCCGATCTGCAAGCGTCTTGGAGTTTAGCGCCCATCCCGTGCGCATCTGCCGGCCATGGACGCAAGGCGCGATGGCGAAGGTCAGAGGGTTTCTATGCTCAATGTCGAGCGGCAGGCCAAGAAGCTCGCTGTACTTTTCCTTCATAGCCACTTTCTGGCCATAATCCTTAGGAGTGGAAGTAGGGTCATCGTCTAAACTCATCTTAATTTATGATCATAATCCTAAACTCCTCTAAAAGCTTTCCTAAAGAAGCCCTAAAGTCATCATAAAAGTCGCCCGTTCTCCTCGAAGAATTCTTATAAATGAGAGTTATGGGATGAAGGAGGGTCTGTGGGTACTTGGGGAACAGTAGACTCGTCATCAGAAGGTTGAGGAAAGCAGCTTCTACGGCTACATTATGCTCGACGTTATCCATCGTCTCGGGGGCTTGTGGCGTATCTTGACTAGGTGTAGGGAATGTGTCGGGCACGATGTTGTCTATAGGCTCGGTCTGTTGTGTGACGTCTCCTTGTTCCTCAGCCTTGTCGCGAGAATCCTGAGCAGGTGTATTGACTGTATTGGGCGTCGATGCTTCTCACACTCCTCGTGATTCAGAATGTCTCTGTACCACTCATTTCGTGCTCAAAACGGCCTCATCTGGAGCGTAACGCGTCATGTTCAAGAGTGTAACTAAGGCCTTTCCGCCTCGGGTGATCGCCAGGCGTAGAAGCGAATTCCAGTCGTGGTTGTCGCAGGTCTCTTGGTCGCTCTGATTGATGGGGTGACCTGCCTCCTTGGCGGTATGGCAGGCCGAGTTTGCCATATCCTGCCAATCTGAGATCCCATGATCCCGCATTCGCCAATGAGTTTTGAGGAACAGGACCAGCTGGTTCGCTGACCCGTCTACGGTCGGGATCTTCAATACATTTTGCATATCCGCTTCGAGCGCCTCCAATCCCTTCTCTCTTGCTACCTGTGCAGTATCGATCCGAGACAGAAGTCGGGTCTCGTTATCCTCAAATGCGATCTGGAGAGTTGTTGCAGTGACAGGCGAGGATTCTGGCCGCTTGGCTACGCTTTGGGCCATGAGCGTATGATTGTCGATCTCATGGTCTCGACAAGCAAATAGTCGCTCTTTATGCTGCTTGATCAATGCAGCTGTCTTCTGGTGAGCCTTGGGAAGGCTCAAAGCTGCGGTCTCGATGGCCCGGATTGACCGTTGGGCTGTACCGGTCTCGACGTTGAGGATTTCTTGGTTGGTGTCGTCTTCCACCTCTACCCGTGGGAGGATGGGGGCCTCCAGTAGTTTCTAGTCCAGCTCGAAGTCCTCCGACTTTGCCCAGCAGTCCAGGATATTGCGGCGAGCCTTGGAGATGAGTGGGAAGATCTCTTCCGTCACCTCTTCCTCGATTGTCGACCCAACCATTTTCCTCGTGCTTTCTGGGCCCATCAGCTGATCTAACCAATGCACATTTTGTCGTTCCCATTCTTCCGCTGTGATTATCTTGGTAATCGGTGCTGTGGGCAGACTCGGTCTGAATGGGTAAGGCTGCATGAAGCCCGTCACTGCTTGTTGAATATTGATGACGTTTGCTGGGTATGGCTCGGGAATGGCTTCAGGAAGCTTCTTGCGCTTTTTCGTCTGTGGTTTGGTCGACTTCGACACAGACAGATGAGGCAGCACCGATTCCTCCTCGCCTCTTCTTCCAAGCATCAAGAGCTGGCCTCGCGATCCCTTGCCCCAAGAGACCGTTTCGCCCAGCTCAATCGCCGACCGTAAGTGCTGAAAGACATGGAAGTCACCGGTGATCGTGATCCCCCGTCCGCTCGGCTCCCTGAATACCCCGGCCTCAAGTCAATCGCTGCGATCAGGCAGAGAATCAGGTCGGGTGCCATCGTCAAGACGTAGTGGGGGTACCGCGCGCTTGCCTCGCGCAACAGATCTGCTTCGATGTTGATTCGTTTTTGTGCACCCCAGGCAGAGAATACCTTAGCATTGAAGAAGTTGGTGCTGCTGAGATATTTGACAGCCATGTCGTAGATGACTGGGTTTTCGTTCGAATCAGGCCCCGTGCACCGAAAGACCCGGAAAACTCCTGACTTTGCGTCAAGGTGCGGGACTAAGTCTGGTCTAAAGATTAGTAAATCTTCAAAAACTTAGCCTAAGTTTATCCTAAGCTTACCTAAATCTTTTTGCCAAATTGGATGAAATTTCTGGGTTCTCTTGCCTGCCCTCAACGCGGTCCGCATAGCGTAATGTATCATGAGCTGGAAGGCCTTGATCGGCACTTCCGTCTTTGGTTTACCTTGCTCAAGGTCTATTCTATCCTTGGCTGACTGTTTTTCCATCACGTGGTGATCTGGCTTCGGACCCTTGTTTGCAATCTGGCCGGTGTTCCCGACCTTGGTGTGGGCAGGTACTTCCACGTCCTTTAAATTCCCAGCTTCGTCTTCGCCCAGACCCTCCTCAAGCTCGTCTTCAGGGTGAGTGATTCTATTGGAACGCGTAACTTTAAGCTCCTTATCGGTTCTTGTTTTGGGTGGTCGAGGCAGATGCCTTTCATCGTTGGTCTTCTGTCCCTCATTGTCTGAGTTCTCAGATTCATCACCCGAGCTCTCAAGTTCGTCGCCTTGTTCATTCGAGCACTCAGCGAGTTTGTCGAGCAAGCTGTCGCTGTCGCTTGGTCCGTCACTTTCTGACTCGCCATCTGAGTTGATTTGAATTGGGGCCGATGGAGCATTCTTGTCGGTGTTGGTCTTGAGCTGCTTGCGATTGCCATTTTGTATTTTCGGTGACACTTTGCGCTTCTTTTCGTCTGTCTTTCTCTTTGAAGCCTGAATCTCCGTTGGCTGTGTAGGGTTTGTTGTTCCTAGGAGGTTTGAGGGATTTTGTTCTTGATCTGTACTGGAACCAAGAGCGCCCTTCGACTTGGGGCAGACAGGCTTGTTTTGCTGATGAGGGTCATGGGACGACGGTGGGTTGATGGACACCAAGGGAACAGTACACTTGTCGTCAGTATTGAGAAGATTGGCTTGGACCCCCTCTTCTTATCGATCTGCTTTCTTTTCCGCTGGGGGCGCGGTGGGTAGGCGAAGAAGACGCGAGACCAAGATAACAGCTGTGATTCTGAGTAGGCCTGGGCGCGGGGAGTCGCCATTCTTGTCGGAATCAGAGCGATGGGGGAGAGCAGGGTTTTCGCTGGGGGGTTGAAGGAGCGCCATCTTTATCGGAAAGAGTTCGCGTTCGAGCCGAAGAGACTCACGAGTTCGGCTTGATGGCTTGGCGCCGCGGTCGACTCTCCGTTCCAGATCTTTTGTTTATCTAGCTGGTGACTAAAGTGAAATTTTCATTGAGGAGAGTCCAAATTTGCGGTACCTTTGACAAAGTTATTATCTCGAACTTCCACCGTCAGACGGTCTTCCGCTTTCACTTTTGTATTTCACTTGGCGATGCAGTGGGATACCTCATTTGCGAGTTCGAAATGTCGATGTTGGCGAGGTTGTTCGGTGCCGTGCATGTGGGCGCTGGGGTCGCGCTGCTTGGCTCCGAGGTCTGATCTTGCTACTGAGATCCAGACGTCGCGCCGATGCCACAGTACTTTGAAAAGTTCATGAACCGATGCGCATTAATCTGGAAATAATATAGATGAAGTCTTAATATATTATATAAAGATGCGTGTTGTTGGTGGCCGATCTAAGTCACCCACTGGTGTGTTGGAGATGTTGCGGGAGGCGAGTTGTTGGTGTTGAGAGAAAGTGGGTCTGAATAAGATATGGGAGCAACCAATACAACAACTCCTGATTCACCGTTCGTCCCATCTCGCCGATGGAGTCCAGTCGATGACGCCGCAGATCTCGACAGACCAACCAGACATCGACAGACCGTATAAAGACCGGTGTTTACCCGGCATCTGTCAGATCTTTTTTACAAGACAGCCAATCATCCTAGTGCTGTGTAATCTCTGAGGCGTGCTTTTGAGCAAACGATTGGAACTCAAGTCAACGATGCTGCAGATTCGGCAGACCAATGTAACAATGATTGATATTTGCTTAGCATCCGCTGAATATGTTTGCAGAAAGACAGCCGATCATGCTGGCATCATTCAATCTCTGAGGCGTGTATTTATGTAAATAGGGGTCATTCAAGGTCATGTCGCCTCTGAAGTTGGCAGTCTTATGTAACGAGACATGAGTAAATGATAAAGTCCGATAACTCTAACGAGACTTCTAGTCACGGCTTTCACGGGTTGATCGAGGTACGTACTCAGACGAGGTGGTGTCGAGTGCCAGATCTGCTCCTCACCCCTTGAGGATGACACAGATCGCATCACGAAAAGAATTCAACCAACTTTTCCCCGTTTGTTCTCGCAACAAAGCAATACAGGAGATCGACCGAGACTTGATAGATGCTATAAGAGTTGCGTCTAGGCCACTACCTTGCGAAAGATATATCGGCGACGGACTCTTTTGTATCAATTCGTGCAGTTAATCAGACACCGCCCCTAGGCATGGATTCGCCAGACACCAGCCAATCTCCGCAGACGACGAATTCGCGACAGTGTAGACACACTGCATCCAATGCCTCCAAAGCTATATTGGCCTGATCGCCGATCCATTCAACGACCAGGCCCCAAATCCCCTCCCCCAGCCACTCCTCTAAGCAAGAGGCGCATAGCACAAGGTGAATCCCCCTACGCCAATAAATAACTCTTCCTTGTCCGGTCGCATACCTACTAACTCCAACTACCCACACAAGGCTTTCCAAGCTTGGGATCTGACCATGAAAGTGATCAATTATTATGAGTCCACAGATTTCAATAATGAAGTCATTTATTTACTAATGTACTTTTGAGCGCTATAAATATGGTACTGCAATTATATAGCCTCTCCTCGGCCATTCCTTCTACCCTCTCATCTAACTGTTCGCATTGAAAGCGCAGTAGTCATAGTTGTTCACCTTGTTTCCTGCCCATTCTGGGAAGGCAACCGCCTTTCCAGAACCACCGAAGACCGCAAAAGTCGCAATAAAGACCATGACCTGAGTACCACCATCAAGAGCGGCAGAGATCAGGTAGTTCCACTTAACGAACCACTCAGGGCGGTATCGTCGGAGGTAGAACTGACCAAAGGCACCGAGGATGAAGTAGCTGGTGACTGAGGCGTTGAGTCCGACGAAAAGGTAACCGAGGTACCAGAGGATGATTGGGATGTTGAGGTAAGAGAAGAGTCGGATATGAGGGAAGAACTTGTGAGCGATGTAGAAGGGGAGAGGAGCAGCAAAACCGATGAGGTAAGCGATGGTGACCCATTCGTAGCGAGCGCCGATGGAGAACATCTTGGGGGCGATGGACCAGGCGATGGCAAGGGTGTTGAACTGCTGGACCTGCGCACCACTCCAGACGTTGGTACCTTCGGCTGACATTAGGATGGTAGCCTGGTTGTCAACAATGCTACAGCTAGTTAGCTTCAAATATCGAGATCCATGGTTCGTAGACTCTTACCTGATCATCATGACATAGTTGAGCAGGGCACCAAGAATACAACCAATGACCTGAGTAGTAAAAGTGGCCTTGGGAGAGAGCTTGTTCTGCTGGGCGAGCTTCAGGTCACGAAGGAGTAGGGTGCCCTGGCTGAAAGCGTTATAGGTGTACGAAGTAAAGTACATGTTGGCTAAGATGGTCAGTATCGTAGGCGATGCAAATGGTGGGGTTACTTACCAAGAGGTCGACCAGGGAACATGTAGCCAGCCAACATCTGGAAGATGGGCTGAAGGTTGAAGCCGAAACCAGTGATGGCGTATTGAGCTCCGAAGAAAACCATTATTACCAGGAGGAAGAGGATGGCCAAGATGAAGCCCCACCACGGGAGAGTCGACTTCATGGCATACAGGCAAGACAATCCAATGATGACACTGGCGAGAAGGATGACGAAATACCAACTGTTGGGAACCTCGTCGTAGTCGAGCATGAGCTTGTAATGAGGATCGATGGTGGGGTCGTCGCGGAGCTTCTGCTTCTCTTCCTCGGAGCGAGCACCGGTCTGCTGCCAGAACTTGTATGTTTGAGGACGGAGAAGCTTCTTCATCTTGGCGAGTGTGATCCAGCTCCATCCCAGGCTGACTTCGGCATAGTTCCAGAGAAGCATGTGCACGATTGTTGCAGTAAGACCGGCGTTGGAGGTGATGAGATAGTTGATGTAGGTAGCTGTCAAGTAAGGAAGACCTTGCTGGTCGACGAGATCGTTGTTGACGGTGAAATCGGGGTTCATGATGGCAGTCTCGTTGTAAGGAATATGAGAAGTAGTGTTGGAAGATCCATCATAGAGGAGCTGAGCCATGAAGGGGAAGTCCTTTGCGCGCCAGTAGTTTCCATAGTAGAGACCCATAGATAGAGCGATACCGCCGACGTAGCCGAGATAACTGTTGAAGAGAGTCTGGAGGGGCATCCAGAGAGGTGAGCCGAAGCCAGCGATGTAGTTCCAATCGAAGCAGATGCTCAAAAAGCCCATTCCCTCGTTACCTTGAGAGCCGCCGAAGAGGTTTGTGAAGACGGGGTTGTGGCGGTCGGCAAGGCAGAAAACAGAGACCGCGGAGAGGAGAGGGAAGATGTACTACTATGGTCAGCATGGCTTGGTGAGCTTGCGTCGGTGCACTTACCTCGGGGAACCACTCCCAGCAGAAGATGGCGACAAAGACAATCCAGAAGACTTGGAATCTCTTCCTGGTCTCTGACTTGGGCTTATGCAGAGTCTCCATGACAGTCGTGATGGGAAGGTTGGCAGGGTACAACATCTTGGTGGGGTAAAGCAGAACACTTCTCATCATACCAGCGACACCATATCCGATGAGCTGAGACGACAGGGTGACGAAGATACCGGCTGCCACGGAGGGGTATCCACCATACCAGAGCTTCTGGACAGTCAAGGCCTCGGTAGACAAGGCTGAGACTGAAGCGGCTGATGCCATGAGTACAGCGGCGGTATGTTCCTTTCGGTTCCAGGGGCCGGGGTTGAGAAGACGACCGATGCGACCCCAGCGTGGGATGACGTGCGCGAGACCGGTACCGAGCGTTTCAGCGAGGACGGTCAAGAACATGACGGAGACGTAGACGACTTGGGGCTTGAAGTACATGATTTCTTGGAGGACAGCACCAAAGGCCGACAGTCCAATACCTATCACCCATCAGCACATTACATCTTAAGAGTAAGTTAGGTAGTATACTAACCAACGGCAAACATGCGAATCGTCCATGGGTTCATGGTAGGGTCATCATCGACCTGAATGACATGTGTGACGATATCTTCAGCAGTCTCAAGAGGCTGCTTCACCTTATCAGACGACATGATCTCAATATCATGCATATGCTTGTCATCCAGAGGAAGACCCCTCTTCTCATCAGCAGGATAGATATCCGCCTTGGAAGAAGGGCTCTCCGGCTTGGTCTCCTTCTCAGAGATACTCATTGTAGCTTAAACAGAGGAATTAAAACATAAACATGGAGAAGAGAGGATGTCGATGAAACCTCAGTCTGGCAGGGCGATGCAACATGTTTTGTACTCAAATATCTAAAACACCAAGATGATCATCGCCAATACTACAATAAAAGTCGTGCTAGACCATCAAAGGCATTCCGGGTTTTCGGCACGCTATCATACTGGATAGCACGGCAATACCCAACCCAATGGCACAGGAACTTTTCAAAAGGACCAACCTGCCAAAAGTTCCTCTCTTGTTCCCGAAGATATTTCCGGCTCGGGTGGCGAGCCCAGACTCATTTCGTATCTGATATCGACTGCAAGACATACGACGCTGCGACTCGCCCCATGAGATATCATACAGGAGTTCAACCAAGAATTGCAAGCCAGTGACATGTCCCCATTTACGAGCACCTTTTGCCTCTCCCCCCTTCCCCGCAAGAGCACGCGTCTTTGGGGGCGAGTTAGCAACAAAAGGTCCTGGTAAAATCGGCATTTGTGCGAGGTGACCTGCCAAGACTGGCTAGATCAGCCGAGGTGGCGCTGGATTGGGCAGTCAGTCCCATTTTCAGACCCTGGTCTATCAACCCATCTATCGCCGAGTTAGCCGGGAGTCTCGTCTAAGTGCCGATATTATTAATCGTTGATATTACCAATTCTGGGAGCTTTTCATATGCTTAAGTTTGTAATTTCGCATTGACACGTTGCCACATCATGACAAAAGCGTGAGATTTTACGTATGGTTCTGTCGCGTGCTGACACGGGTCTTGCACGGGAATAGCCGTTAGTAACGTCCATACGAAAGAGGCGAGAGATAAGCCACTTACGAAGAGGTGGCACAGATATGGAAATACGGCTATCGGCGTCCCGTCGCTAGATCGGCCGCTCGATACAACACCAACATGTTCTAGCGCGCCATCGAAGCTGAGGAACTTCTGTTTTGGATGCGGGCGACTTATTAGACGCCGATGCCGGTTTGCCGGTCCCCTTATCCATCACGACCCAATGTCCCGATAAGAATAGCCTTAGGTTAACGTTCGTGGGGAAGGTCATGTAATTTCTCAATTCATCGTGTTCTAACCTTCAATACTTCCAAATCTGTCATAAGGAACGCAGCCACCAATTTCTGGGGACATGCAAGCAAAGCAGCCAGTGATAAACACGGAAATGAATATTTTATGTACGAGAATCTATCTAATAGGCCATTCTTCACCGATTTTATCCAGCGCGTAACGTAGTAGTACAATCTATCAGAAGGATTCCGCGCAGAACTTCTGTTATCATTACAGCACCCGCATTCTCCTCAATCCTTCGTCATGGACATCTCTCACGCCACTGTAATACTCTCCTTCTACTGGCTTCTCGATATCAAGCTCTTCCGTACCGAAGCCGAGATGTCCGACTGAGCTCTCATCACTCTTGCCCATCGACATCCTCCCCCATTTGATCTTTCGCCTCGACACGTCCCTGAGTTCTTCTACTTCTTCGTCGCCTATCAGCCGAGCGCTCATACTGTCGTACTCGTTGCTCCTCATGCTCATCTTTGACGTTGCACGGCTAAGGGATTTGAGTTTTGTAGAGGGGTAGTGGCAGGCTGCTGATATAACTGCCGAGTTTGCGCCTGCGATAACCATCACGCCTGGTAGTTTGACAAAGGCGAGGAAGATTGGCGTGATGGCGACTCCGATCGATGTCAAGAGACCGACTAAGATAGCCTTGGATGAGAACTGGAGACCGACTGTGATGTCTCGTTTATACGGATATCCTGGGGCGTATGCTATGGTGTGTCAGCACTTTAATCTGGGAAGCTAACTATTTTAGGAACCGATGCTTACCTTCGTAATTGCTCACGTAAATACAGTTGGAGTAGATCCAGTGGAGCCCAATACTAATAATGATCAAAGGGATTGAAAACCGATAAGGAAGCTGAAGACGATACGTCGCGTTCTGCGACCCGCGTGGTTCAGTGACGCGCAGGGAACGATACGCAACACTGTACTTTGACCACTCAAACTCAGCTAGCATACGAGTAAAGAGGCCGTTGTACGCGAGGTAGCAGATGGAGAGGATAAGCTGCGGCGTGTTGGCAACCATGGTGAGTGAGATGAGAGGGAGCCTGTCTAAATGGGCGTCCTTAACGTCTTCGTTCTGCGGCGCGTGCATGAATTTAGAATTGCTCCTGTTATGGGGTTAGGCTTTTCTTGGGCACTAATAAGTAGAGGTTGACTTACAGAGATTGGCCATTGATGGCGATACTTAGCATCACGGAAGCCACGATAAGAGAACATCCGATGAGCAGAGATGACAGAACCCAGATATTCCGAGGAACAGCCTTTCCAAATCTCCGTGGTGAGTTATTCTGCCACTGCCTCGGTCCTTGCAACCATTTATAATTCTGATTCATCTCCCCCAACCTAGTGGGCATCGGTTTTGCTGTCTTTCTCAAATCCTCCATGGTCAGCGTACACATCCCCCTCGTCTCCTCATCCGGTCTCGAAATAAACGACGCAATTGCATCTCCTGGCGTCATGAGCGGATTCTCATCCCCCCAAACACGAAGTTTCAACACCAAGAGGCATAGAACGGTTTTGAAGAGACACATAATGCAGACGATCAACAACAGACTGTTTGCTATGCTCAATCGACAGGGCGCCTCGTACTTCTCCGAGTAACACCGATCAACCTGCATTACACGATACTTGGTCTTGAAAACCCTTGGGTCTGTGATGATGACACCGGATTGAGGGTCAAAGATATTGCGCGTACCTTGCATATCCCACGTTCCGTAAACGTTCATGTAATAGCGTGAGTCTGGCTGAGTGTTGCCATATTCATCTGGTGGGGTAGATACCAGATAACTGGGCTCGGGGTTTGACAGGTATAGGTTCGTACTACCGCTCCCCTCAGATGTCCTTCCGGTGCGTGTGAATGCGTCCACTGTCCAGAGAGGATTCGTGACGTTGAGATCGGCTGTGTTTGTCGTGTTTAAGAGTACATCAGCTCGTTTCCACCCAACTGTTTCATTTCGATATATATCGTCAAAGTCGTAGATTATCATCATCAAATGTCGCCAATGTGTCAAGGCTTGTTCCGGGTTGTTGTATCGATGAATACAATCGGGCAGGTACATCTCAACCCAATTTCCATCCGTCGAGTTAACGACGAAAGAGTCATTGATGGGCTTTAGCTTCTCCAGAGATTCAGGGTTTCCGTCGCCCTGTGATCGATCGCTGTAGTTCAGTCTATCGTAGTAGGCCTGTGTGATTGAGGGAAGTCCCTTCCAACCTCCTTGGATGAGTTCTGGAGACCCAATCATGACTGTGAAGCCATTTGTGCCTTTACTCTCGAGGACGCAACCGTTGAAGACGAGATGAAGCGGGACAGAGCTCATGGAAAATAGAGACCAGAAGAGGATTTTTCGCCAGCCCAGAAAACGAAAATTCTTGAGTGATTGAACGCCAATCTCTAGCCAATGACCCGACCGATGCGCAGCGTCGACTTCGGCTCTCGTCGGCGCAACAAGACCTTGCATGAAAAAGTTGGACGACGCCAAAATGCCCGTACTCACAATATTGATGAGCAAATGAATCCACAAGTTCGCTTTCGCAGTGGTATCGCAATTCCCCTTGTACAAAACACTCTGTCCCAACGCATCACCAGCATCCCTCCCACTGGTAACCGCATCATCTCCATCGTCACGCTTCAGCCCAAACAGCGACACGAAAAGCGTGACGAACAGGAGCGTCGTGAGCGTACTCACGAGAATGGTGAGGTACACGGCTGTGAGCTTCCATCCCGAAAAGCGACTAAAGCAGCCCATGGTGAACGGCTCATCAGCGGAGGCTGATGCGGAGAAATTTGGGTAACCAAGGCAGACAGATCAGCCCTACCAACCAAACGCGTGGATCTCTAGTCAAACAAAACACGCGACAGCTCGGTTACGAACTTTTGGGCCGGGCCTTATGGAGAATCCTCCGGAGGATCAGTTATTCGAAGTAGGCTTAGAGAGAGAGTATGCATTTGTAATCTGAAGAAGTGTCCTTCTTCCAGGTTTCGATAAGGTATCATCCATATTTCGTCATCCGATTTCTTTTTTTTACTTCTTGCAGAGAACATCCTACCCAATACCGTCGTGGCTGCGCCGAAGGATCAGCGATGAGGGGAGATGGCCAGTAAGAGTGCTTCGGTTAATATGATGGGGTCATTCGGGGTTTCACTACATTCCATATGACAGAAATAAAACAACAGTATTTGAGTATCGATGGAGCAGAGGTGAGAAGGATTTTGTCACTGCCCCTGGTTTAAATTGACAGCCCCCAAATTCCTCCTCTTAGTTAGCAGAGCGAGGCTGGTTATGCAGTG
Source organism: Fusarium denticulatum (assembly GCA_013396175.1). NCBI lineage: Eukaryota > Fungi > Ascomycota > Sordariomycetes > Hypocreales > Nectriaceae > Fusarium > Fusarium denticulatum. Next base: position 40,563 of record JAAOAK010000218.1, on the reverse strand, counting down.
AGATTTTGGTTTGAAAACGGGAGGCTCGGGCGGCCGGAGTTTTAGATGGCCCGGATCTCGAAATAGAAAGGCATGAGAGAGGTCATTGATCCGGAGACTTTTCGGCTGACTGATAGATAAGCTTAGTCCTACTGTGCCTCACATTTTCGCAGAATGATTGGTTGAGAATGAGTGCAGTGGATGACGTAATGTTTTGACACTGCTGACCTACCCTGTGTTGACGGAGAATAATCCGCTTCACCGGACACAAAATATTTAAGGCAAGACAATGTAGCCAAACAGCTCCAGAAGTAATAGCTTCATGTTCTTCATTGCCGTTTCTACAATATTCTCATACGTCAGTTGACTTAGAAAGATGCCCCGAGCTATTGTCGCTAAAAGCATATTGGAGTACCCGCAAAAGCAAAACGCTTACGTTGCGCAAACCAAGACCGTACATGTTCCCAGAGAAACAGAAGATAAATATTAATGCTTGTTAATTTACGAGTAATAGATACTATATATCAAATTATGAAGCAAAAGATTATAGACGTGGTGAACAAAGTGTCTTCTGGTTTGCTACAGTACCTCGAATCGAAAGTCAAAGACCAGTTGTGAGTTTAAAAAAGTAGCAAATAAAATCTACATGTGGCAATAGCACCTGAAGTCAGATTGACTTAAACCTCAGGCAGATAGTAAATATGAAGAAATGCCCAATCAGCACCAAAAACCTCTTTATTTTGACTTATTTGTTAGAACTTTCATTGTCTACCATTTATCATAAAAGAGTTTGTCTATATCTCCCCCCCACAAATTTATCTGCTCCTCATCTCACCAAACAACCATGGCGACCTCATCTTTCACCCATCTACTCTCTTTGCCTGAAGAGGCCATCGACATGATATGCCAGCAGTTCTGTCCCCACTGCAGCAAGAACCCCTCTCCTCGATACTTCCTACGCTCCAAATGGCCGAACCCGGCTTATGACAGAAATTGTCTATTGGCCTTGTCTCTGACATGCCAGGAACTCAGGCGTATCTCTCAGCCACACTTGTATCATCGACCGACGGGTCACAATTTCTATGGTTTCATTAACAACATTGATGAAACCCCAGCTCTTGGTCAACATCTCAAGGAGCTCTATGTGAGCGAGGAGGTGATGATGTCTCTGCGTCTTCAACATAATGAAAAGAACAGAAATGGAAGATACTATACTGGGATAAGGTGGCTATTATTCGTCTATGCCTTCGATAATTTCATGCCTGTTCTTATCTCTGCAACACCAATGCTCAACAAGCTTGAGATTCATGTCGAGAACAACCAACAGTTCTCGTCGACCCCACCTGGGTGTCTTCCGAATCTAAAGGAGCTCACTATAACCTTCGCTACTAGGTATTTCCAGATCGACAACGATGATGGCCTGGCTAGCCTATTGCATGCAGCACCAAGACTGGAAAGAATCGAATTGTTCAACTTCAAAACGCCAAAAGCAAGCTTTCGTCACGATACTGTCAACGAAATTACACTGAGGTCATCCGTAATTCACATCAGTCGAATGGAGGCCATCATGCTTGGCTTCCCGAGACTACAGACATTCCGGATGAGTGCACCAAAGAATTGGCAACGCTTTCATTATACCACGAGTCAACAGACAAGTCTCTCGTACAAGATTGAGGATCTCTTGATGCTGAGAAGCGACACGCTCAAACACCTCACCCTCGACTTTCCTGGTATTGAGCTCGATCACCAAGGTGAAATAGTGATCCAAGATCTCTCAGAGATGGAGGTTCTTGAGACACTGTACATCAACAGCGGCATGTTGCATCGCCGATGGAAGGGCCGCCAGCCTGCACCAAGGGTTTGCCACATGCGCCCAAAATCTATCAAGGAGTTCGGTCTAATGGGGAGCGCATATCCGGTGGTTCATGAAGAGGTTGTGGAGTTAATCAACATTTCGACCCAGACATTTCCTCACCTGAAAAAGGTATTTGTTGCGCAGTTTCGGGAACAATGGCCAGATGATGGGGTTGAGTGGGAAAGCAAGTATGCCTCGGCTTGCGAAGCTCACACCATAGAACTTTCATCATGGTTGCCTCCAAGCTTACAGCGTTTTGTGTCCTGGGGCCCGTATTGGGAATAATTTGAGGAGGTGCTGGATGACTCGGCTTTTTCTCCGAGGGTTAGGTTTCACAGCTTTATTCGAAATCACTTCGGCTGTATCGCTGAACATAGAGTGTTCTACATCAAGAAATTGTCCATGAACCTGCAGACTTAGAATTAGTCAACGAATTAAGCATGTAATTTACTAATCTACGAACGGCAATTGTCGCGAATTGAGATATGATGGCTGAGCTAAGTGAGACTGTTCCAATTGGTTCACCTTGGATTCAGTTTGCGGGGTTCACACCGTTATGATCCTTCGCAAGGTACTTGGAACCTGAAGGCTGGGATGACCTTACCTCAATGGTGATAGACCTCGGTACCAGTCAGGTGGGAGCTGAGACTAAACTTAGTGACAACGGAGCTAGTGATCCTGTCACCCAGTATAACTAATTTTACCGCCGCTGGTCAGGATGGTGATGAAACAGAGTTGTCTTCATTTATCTGAGGATAGGCCTCGGTAAAGATGAGTTGGTGGCCAGTTCAACATGGCTCGTAAGACTCAAGATGGTGTTGGATTAATTTATTCATGAACCTCGGCTCGGAACGAGATGCTGTTAAGTTGAAGCTGGTTCTAAGATTCCGTATTACTTCCCCTTGAACTGGCGTTGACGTTGATGAGCCTCGGTACTGTCTCCGGCTTGGAGATCAAGATGGTGGTGAGACAAGTCAGTCTAATCGGTCTAGAGCCAATACGGTCTTTCTAGCGATCATGGATCCTTGGCGATGTTCGGAAACCGGAACGATCATCAATCTGAAAATGCTGTAGTGTAGACGCTACATTTCAACCCAAGATGGTGTCCAACTGCGCCAACATCTTAACCGGCGCCGTTGTCCCAAAACAAAATTAGACATAATTTTAGACATATTCCGCTATCGGAACGACAACAAGCTCGAGCGTTCTTGACACCTTCTAGTGTCCGAGCACAAGAAGATCATCAGTTCATAACGAGTCATGAAGCCTCACGCTGTCCAAGCCCAAGGGATCAAACAAGCCAGTTTCAACTACAATACGAGAACGCTAAAACCTGTTAGACTGAAACTAGAAGTCAAAGTCACCATGACCTTGTCGATAATCGCAATCTATCGAAAACCTAAATTCCCGTCATGTTTTCAATGCTCTAGCGCTGAAATACCCGTAATCTGGCCAGTACAACCTTGCACGCGTGCATGGAACTTACCGAACCGAGGTCATTTTACTCCGTGCATTCCTGACACCCAAGACTTATCGAACTCGAATCGGTATGGGCTGACCACGTTAGCGGGTTTTAGTATGAAACCGGGAATAAATGCGCACTGCCACCATCACCTCTCCTGAGGCCACCAATTCTCTGGTTTCAGGTATCCCTGTCTAAAAAAGCAACTGTCAAAGCGGCGCACCCACCAGTGGAAATGTAAGCTTAGCTTCCCAGCAACGTGGTCATAGGGCGCCGTTTCACACTGCCATATTGCTCTGTTTCGATGATCAGTGGAGTTGGTCTTGACTTGGCGCAACGGGGCTCATTTCCCGTTTTGATGAGGGCTTGCGAAGAGACTACTGGTTTTGGCGGCGGCAGACAAGGGCTTCTTACATGACTCGGGAGTTGAGATTGGTGGGATGCATGGCGATAGGTTTGAGAACGAACGGGTTTGTGCTCTTGATTTGTTTCCGGGAGACAGAGAGGTTGCTTTGATCTTTGCTTCTTGGTGCCGAAAAGTGATCCATCGACTGTACTCCAAGGTATTCCAAAAGCGTTAGACTTGCGAAAGCACGGAAGATGGATGTTTTGTTGACATTTAAGATAAATATCTGAGATAGCCTCGATATTGATGGAATGAAATCAAGCCTCTCAGTCATTCACTCACTCAACATCCTTTCTTTCAAGTCCAACTCATTCGTCTTCGATTCTTCTTCGCCTCAACCGCCAAAATGAAGTTCTCCATCATCTCTACCCTTCTCGCCGCCACAGCCTCTGCTCTTCCCGCTGGTCAGGATGCCGCTGCCCTCGAGGCTCGCCAGCTAGGCGGCAGCATCACCCGCAACGATCTTGCCAACGGCAACAGCGGTTCATGCCCTGGCGTCATCTTCATCTACGCTCGCGGATCCACTGAAACCGGCAACCTTGTTAGTGACCCCCACCAACTCCCCCCAAGTGACAGATCATAACTAACTCTTTTATTCAGGGAACTCTCGGTCCCCGCGTTGCTTCGAAGCTCGAGGCCAAGTACGGCAGGAACGGTGTCTGGATCCAGGGCGTTGGCGGTGCTTACCGCGCTACCATCGGTGACAACGCTCTTCCTCGTGGAACTTCTAGCGCTGCTATCCGTGAGATGCTGGGCCACTTCAACGACGCTAGCCAGAAGTGTCCTGATGCTGTTCTCATCGCTGGAGGTTACAGCCAGGGTGCTGCTCTCGCCGCTGCCAGTGTCACCGACGTCGACGCCGGTATTCGTGAGAAGATTGCTGGAGTCGTTCTCTTCGGATATACCAAGAACCTCCAGAACCGTGGAAAGATCCCCAGCTACCCCGAGGACCGCACCAAGGTCTTCTGCAACACTGGCGATCTCGTCTGCACTGGTTCGCTTATCGTTGCTGCTCCTCACTTGGCCTACCAGAGCGATGCTTCCAACGGTGCTCCCCAGTTCCTGATCCAGAAGGCTGATGCTGCTGGGGCCGCCTAAGCGAGTTGATGGAGGGCGAAGGACTAGGCTGGCCTGTTCTTGTATTTTATGAGGTTTACGGTTTTCACTAGTTTTTGTTTGTATCTACTTCATGGAGGAATGGCTTCAGTGACCATGGACACTGAGACTCAATACGATAGCGCAATCGCTTTGACTTGCAAAAGTTTTGCCCTCAGGAACGTGAACTGCCGTGACAAATTGTTGACCATTATCATGACGCAAGATGACCGTTGAGAAAAGATGACATTTGAGATACCACATTCTCAGAACATGGTTCAATACGAGCAAGCCACATCGCAACTGGCGGTTTCGTCCCATCTCGGCCCCTGTATCTTGTATCGGAAGTGTCTGAGGTGCCGGCCAGGGGTTCCATGCTGCAGGGGTTGCCATGCACGCATTGCATATGGTAAGCCCCATGTGACGATACATCTGACAGCGGGGGAATTGCCAAGCATGATAGGTACAGTTGTGAGAAAATACTTCTGTGAGATCTGACTTGACTTGCGACAAAGCTCTCACGTTGGAGGAATCATCTTTTGCGTGGGATTGCACATTTCTTATTTGCATTAGCATCATTCCGTCGATAGTGGGGGGTTGCATTATTGATAACTTGGCGAAAGCTACTGTAGCATCGAGCCACTGCTCATTTCATATCGAATTGAATGATCTGGAAATTAGGTAGTTGCCGCGCGCTCAAGGGTTCAAGACGAATAAGCTTAATCATTGAGAAAACACCCTTGGTGTCTTGGTACAAAGATCTCATGAACAGTGTCGGCTTTTTGTATGCCAAATACGTCGTCTATTTTTAGGCATTGTCTCGTCTATGATGTCTATACTCTACAGCCTCATTTCACCAAATAGCTGACCTTTGACTTTCCCTTACTCCTCGCAATTTTCTTAACCGTCGTCTCACCACAAAGATCCGTGGTATCAACATGCGTTCCACCACACGGATAAACCTCTGCTCCAACAATCCTCACGACACGAAATTTTGTCTCTCCAGGTCCCAAAAAGCTCGCGTCGGGCGTAAGGTGTTCAAGGCCATTCTTGCGAAACTCCTCAGCGTCCCACCAGTCAATCTCAACTGGCATCTTGGCGGCCAAGAATTCATCGACTTTCTTTTGGATGGGCTCTTTGTACTTTCCGTCGATGAGGCCTTGGAATTCGCATGATGCTGAGTCGGGGAAGTGAGAGGCTTTCAGTTCCTCAAAGCCCTCGACTGTGTCTTTGAGGAGGTGGTTGACTGCTGAGCCGAGAACATGACCGGCGGTATGATATCGCGAGTAGAGAAGGCGTTTCTCAACGTCGATTTCTTGCATGATTTTGTGTCCTTCTGTGAACTTCTTGTCCGAGTCGAATCGTCCAAAATGCAAGACCTGACCATCGCGAACAGCATCCATACGAGCAGAGGCAACAGTGAATGACGCCCCAGCTTCATCCGTTATCTTCCCAACATCTGAAGGCTGACCTCCTCCTTGCGGATGAAAGATTGTCTCTTCTGTGACGACTGCATAGTCTTCATCGGTGCCTTGCTTAAATAGCTCACGATTCTCAGCCTCCAAGCTGCCAAATGGTCGAATTGCCGTGATCAGTGTTTGTAAAGAATGGAGCTTTGCATTGCGCTGGAAAGTCAGCACAGTTCGTGCTGCTGATGCCATTTTGTGCGAGAGAAAAGAGAATTCAAGATGATAAGAGAGATGGAAATATGCGCAGGCGAGGAGGAAATAACTGATGAATCAACGAATGACAGAGGCGAGCACTAAAGCCCACGGGGTTTAGTGCGTAGGATTCAGTGAATCACAGGGCGCGCCTTTGCAGCTTATCGCTTATCTAATTGTTAGTGTAAGATAGCCTAACCTAGAGAAGAAGGTATTTGCTGCTGTCATCACTTTTGGAAACAAAGAGTAGCAAATAGAATGAATGACTGTGAAACTTGGCTAATACGTGGCTATGTCTGACGCGGATGTGCATTGGAAGAGCTTCACGAGACCGTTTCTTAGTCCCGTGTCGTATTGTGCCCTCTGGGTATCTGTACGTAGTACGTGTCACGAGAATCATGATGTCGGCAACTAGACGAAGAGAGACAGTTAAACCTCGATTGCTTATCACGCAGCACGATACCTATTGGGAGATGAGAACAAAGCACATTAATTGTTTTTCGCACATCTAGAGCCAAACATTTACCGCTCTAGGCTGTACTATCGCTGAGCTAGGGCTATGAATTGCTTCAATATGCGCCGTGCAGCTGAAATGTTTCTCCTCACGGAAAACAGTCGAGACTTTCGCAGTCGCTTCGAACCTACATGCTACGTCTCAATCACCTTGCGATTCTGAAACCTTTTGACCTGGTCCTGATGAACATCATAATTAATTTGAGTACCGCCAACCTACGATGCTGAAGCCGGAAGAGAGATTCTTCGCCCCCAGCGGCAATATTTTCCCTGGGGGCCCGAGCACTTGGCACATTATGAATTGGGACCAGCGTCGCCTTGTGTCCATCACCAGGGATGAGGAGCTTGGATGAGAAGACTCAGCAATCAAGCATGTTCAGAAACACATCGATGATTTGGCACCAGACGTCTTTGAGATCCGGGTTTCACCCGCTTTCCTAAATATCCACATATCGTGGCCTTCGATAAGATCGTTGTGGATGAGATTGAGGGCCATTGCGTGGGTTCTACAAGCGAATACATTCCTGGGGGAACGCTTGGGGAAAACAAATCTCGGGTCTTTAAGCTTAAGTGGCTGAATCAGATGATTGCCGTTATTGACGAGCTTAACTTGAACCTTGGGATCGCACATCAAGATGTGGCTCCCCGAAACCTCCTTATCGACGAGGAAGCAGATTCTGTAATGATAGTCGGCTTTAACTTCTCAGTTAGGATTGGGTAGCATGGCTATAGTGAGGCGCGAAACGGCATCAAGGGGGTACTCTTCACCATATACGAGATCATCACTCGCGACGAAACACTCCCCGCCGTTCGACACGAGAAACATAACCTCCTGGAGATCGAAGAGAAGGAATGGATCCAGCACCAAGATGTTCAGCTTGACCAGCCAGTATCGGAGTTCCGCAAGGTCCATAGAGAGTGGTCTGAAAAGCGTCGCAGAGGCAAACAGCTCACCACTCATAAAGACGCGCCTAATTTCATCGACTGGCCCGATACTCCCCAACCGCCGCTTTCCGAAATGGTCGTTTACTACGATGGTAAGCCTACTACAAAGCTTATATTGCTCTGGAGTACAGAGAGGAAAAGAACGTTAAAACAAAGAAAGACGGTTTAGAACCGGCAATTTTGTTATATGTTATTAGACTTGGACTTTAATATAACTATAGTCTTTACTTAAAGAATAGTTCTTAAAATAAAAAATAGTTTATAGGACTTGCTTGTTAAATAAATTAGGCAGCAAGGCAGGTGCTGCCCAATATACCCCACATACTTATAAAGGAATTAGAATTATATAACCAGTATACAAGATCTGCTTGTTAAAGAAGTTGTGAGACCAATCTCACTTTCCTTACACTAATAGTTATCACCACTCAATATGTGCACTAGCCTTCAGGAAAAAGCTCACTCATGCTTCCACTGCAAGCAAAGATTTCTCATTCGGGATTGCAACGACCCACAGCCCCTTATTCACATTGATGGCCCAAAGAGTGATCATTATTGGAGATTGTGGCCTCCAGACCAAGAGCCGATCACTCTCTCAGAACTCAAGCAAATGGCTAATCTAGGATGTGCTTTTGCAGAGTACATTTTTTTGAAGTTCACTTCTCGTAAAGAAGTAGTCTCTGACAATGTCATTGTCAATCGGGTTCCTCCAGCTATGGGAGACACTGAGCCCAACTCCATCGTTGTTACACTATCAGGAGAGAACCATCACGAAACGAATTCATACTTTACATATATGACAGAACAAGGTCGGACCTCGCGCAATTGTCTTCGTGGGCCATTATCTAATGCACCTAAACAGGAAGTAGCACAGCTGATGAAGTCTCTCAAAGACCTCCGAACTTGTTACCCGCATCACCACACGCTTTTAGTCTGGCAAGAGAATGGGCTCATGAGTGTCTCCAAAATCATACATCTTGTGCAAGTCCATCTGAAGGATTTATGCCAACAAGGATCATCAAGATATTTGACTCGGGAAAAAGGATTGAGATTGTCGAGAGAAATTCCCCGGCTGCCTACGCAATCTTATCGTACTGCTGGGGCGGCCCGCAAAGAATCACTCTCAGCAAGGCTCGAGTAAAGAATGGCCAACTTTCCTTCGATACAAGCACTTTACCACAGACGTTGCAGGATGCAGTCCGTGTTTGCGGCGGGCTTGGCATCAGCTTTCTATGGGTTGATGCTCTATGCATTATGCAGGACGATCCAGAGGATAAAGCTACAGAAATTGGACAGATGGCGAAGATTTACGAAAACTCGTACGTCGCAATCATGGCTAGCAGAGCAAAGAGTGTTGAGGAAGGATTCCTGCACCCACGGTCACATTTCGGAGCAGACAGGCGCTCTCCTGGCTTTCGTCTTCAATATGAGACCAAGAACGGCCGAAGAGGATCTGTCGTATTGGTGGAGGAGTCTTCTTCTCAAACTTACGCTGATCCTCTGAGTCTTCGCGCATGGGCATACCAAGAATTCATTCTTTCTCCAAGAATTCTTGATTACGGGGAGCTGAGAACAACATGGATATGCTGGGCAGATATTAATCCAACAGATGGATTTCTGTCAACACCAACTTCGTACTGGAGCCGACAGAGGTTTAAGGAAATAATGTCTCCCTCTATTGAGGCTAATTCCGTTTCGCCCCATCAACTGTGGAGCACTCTGGTTCTATGCTATATGCGCAGCTCAATAACCGATCCTTACGACCGCCTTCCCGCGCTTGCAGGTATTGCGGAACGTCTGAATACTATCATCAAAGACGAATACATTGCAGGTTGCTGGAAAAGTCACATCTGGTTTGATCTTCTGTGGTGGCATGAGGACGGTAGATCCCGTATGCGACCCGCAGGATACTTTGCTCCGTCTTGGTCTTGGGCGTCCATCCCAAATGGCAACCTTAACTATATATCAACAAGGTCATGTGTTGTCGATGAAGGATTTGAGGTACTGCATCACGATATTAAATTATCATATCCTCAATCTCAATATGGTACTGTCACAGCTGGCTTCCTTTTCGTCCAAGGGCGCATTATACCAGAGGAATACTTGCCTGACCTCAGAAATCGAGAGTTCTACCAGCACCCAACACATATTATCGTAGATGGACAGAACTCAATCGCAATTTCATGCTCCGTTATTCCTGACTATGGTCTGGAGAATTTTTACAACAGTAAATATCCTATTCAAGGGATATGTCTCTGTTGGGACGAAAAGAGAACCACAGTTCGCGGTATTGTACTTCAAAATGTTGAATCGGACTGCTATCGCAGAATGGGCCTTTTTTCCGTTCACTTAGGAGTAACAGATGCGACTTATCACGATATACTGTTTGAAGAATGGACCCAAAGAAGGAATATATTTTTAGGAATATGGAGAAAGAGTTTACAAATTGTAAAAATAAAGGTAGTTTAGTAACCTTGGGTTCAATTAACGGGGGAGCTTACCAAGCAACCCGAATCATCTCCGTTGCCTGAACTCTCAGTCAAAAGATATACTACAGAACAGGGCTTGAAAGAGTCAAATCGGAATGTTACCGATCTTTTGGTGATGTTATTCGGAAATTACCCCGCATGGAAACTTCCGATGCCTTGGTAAGTGCCGTTGACCTTGCGAAACCACCAAGCATGTATCACGCGGGGTAGACTGTTGTTAAAAGCAGTGGACCGACCACTGATTTAAGACGTATTACCATTCAACAAATGAGAGTTGCAACACCTGTTTAGCATCCACAATGATTCTGGATCTCCTCCTCCAGCACCCATGGGCGTATCTAACAGCTGCCCTTGTCGGACTCCTTGCGACAAAGCTCCTCATCAATAAATACGGCAATGGCTTGAACGGGATCCCCGGGCCAGCTTTGGCCGCTTTCACAGACCTCTGGCGCTTTCTAGACGTGTATCGGAGAAGACCAGAAGTGACACAGATTGCTCTGCATGAAAAATACGGCAGCGTCGTGAGACTTGGACCCAGCACGGTATCGATCGCGGATCCAGCTGCTATACAGACGATATACGCTCACAACTCGGGATATACCAAGTCGGATTTCTAGTAAGTCGCCGAGGCGATTAGAAGAGTTGTCCAGACTGACAAGGTGTAGCCCGGTGCAACAGACCATCAACAAGAGCGGCAAGAGACTCATCACGCTCTTCACTTCACAAGATGAGAAGTTCCACTCGCAGCTTCGACGGTCCGTATCGAATGCTTATGCCATGAGCACTCTCGTCCAATTCGAGCCATTTGTTGACTCCACTACGACGGAGTTCTTCAAACAACTTGATCAACGATATGCAAACCAAAATGACGTCCTTGACTTTGGGACATGGCTGCAGTACTATGCCTTCGATGTCATTGGCGAGTTGACGTACTCCAAGAGACTAGGCTTTGTGGACCATGGAAAAGACGTGGATAATATTATTGGAAACCTTGAGTGGTTGCTTAACTATGCAGCACCTGTATGTTCCCCTGCAACCTTGACTGGGTCTACTAATCTGATGGTCACGTAGGTCGGACAGCTGCCTATTCTCGATAGCTTACTCCTCAAGAACCCATTAAGACTACAACTTACAAAATGGGGCTTCACCAATTCATCCTCCCCCGTCGCGATATTCGCACGCAACCGAATGCTCGCCCGCGTTGATCCCGAGAAGCTCGGCGACATGAAGTTCGACCAAGACAACGGTCGTCGAGACTTTCTCTCACGCTTTCTCGAAGCCAATCAAAAAGACCCAGAGTTCATGAACAACGATAGAGTGCTCGCTCTGACAGTTGCAAATATGTTTGCAGGCTCAGATACCACAGCGATTACTTTCCGAGCTATCTTTTATTATCTTATGAAGAACCCCGCTGATATGAAGACTTTGATGTCTGAGCTAGCAGAGGAAGAAAAAGCCGGCCGATTTACCCGCGAAGACGGTCTTGTCAGTTGGAACGAAGTTCGAGACCTTCCCTTCCTCAACGCTGTTGTCAAAGAAGCTCTGCGATGTCATCCAGCCGCAGGTCTCATGCTAGAGCGTATTGTCCCCGCACGAGGTCTTGAAGTCGACGGCCATCATATCCCAGGCGGTACCATCGTTGGAGTCAACGCTTGGGTTCTGCATCGTAACAAGGACATCTTTGGCCATGATGCTGATCGATGGAGACCGTCGAGATGGATCGAAGCGTCGACTGAGCAGAAGAGACGGATGGAGAACTACATGTTTGCGTTTGGTGCGGGTTCGAGGACTTGCATTGGGAAGAACATTAGTTTGTTGGAGATGTATAAGATGGTTCCTGCTCTACTGCGGCGATACGAGGTAAGTTTCAGTGTCGATTGAGGTGCTCTCTACTGAGACGTTGCGTGTAGCTTGAGTTCCCTTCGGCGGATAACACATGGCATTTGAACAACGGTAAGCTTCACCTATCTGAGCTCTTTCATATATCTGCAAGCCCCACCTTGTGATATCCTTTCTTGATACTGACTTTGATCCAGCATGGTTCGTGAAGCAGAGTAACTTTAATGTTCGGCTTAGGCGGAAGCATAAGGTGTCATTTCTTCCGGACGAGAGACAAGATTGAACCACTCTGGAAGTCAGGAATTAGCCATTTAGTATTATGGAGAACATGAAGCTATCGAGAGAATGCTCGTGCGTGAAGCCCGCCTTGATAAGGGTTTGCAGGAGGTCCCTATAATACATACGGCCATAGCTCGTAGAAAATACGGGATCCCGTCTGCTCTCCCATAGTCAAGCTGCGAAGCGCTGGATTAGTAGTTGGGTCGGTGACGACCAGCGAATCCCCGGTGTTGTATGTTATTTTTGAAGTTTATGGTGATTTTTTTGGTGTGTTGGCTTGATACATCTCGTTGAGATGTCCCAAGTTTTGACATTCAATCAGTCATTCATTGCTCACGATCACAAAGTTCAGCTTGGCCGTAGCAGACACTCGGCCTACTGATAAGATAAGAGCTGCCCTTTTAAACGTTTCCAATTCACTGCCCACTTCCACGCTTCTCCACATTCCCTCATTCAATGAGTACGTACTGCGCCGAGGACAATGTCGCCATCCAAGACACGCGCTGAACGAGTTGAAACCGACGTTTTACTGGCCATCAAGCCCGAGCACTTGACAAACATCATCAGCCGAGAAAAGAACCATGAGTATCGCAAGTATCGTCTCAAAGACCGTGTCTCGCGCCTCTGGCTTTACGAAATTGGCAGTGGAGGCGGTCGCTCATCAATCACGTATGTTCAGCACCTCAACAGAACTCTTACCAGATATGAGAATTCGAACTAACTTTCAATAGACACATCGCAGTGATTCCACAAAATACCCGCCATGAACCAGGTTCAGTGCCGACCGAGCCTTTTGGTATTGGCAATGAAGACTTCAACGCTGGCCGCAAGGAGTCCAAGTACGGATATCCGATACTGGAGCTTTACGAACTCGTGAATCCAGTTACTCTTAACGAAATGAAGACACGATGGGGAATGGGTGGTGCGCCCATGGGATGGCAGTATGTGGCATCTGATCTCTGGAAGGATAGATGGGGCGAGGACGAGGAGAGAAGCGAGAAGGTGAAGAAATTGTTTCAAAGGATATCCTTGTTTGCTAGGCGTTTGGTGTTCATACTATGAAGGTCAATGATAGCTTTGCGCTCTGAGAAATTTAAAACTCATTCTATCCAATTGTTCTGCCTCAGCCATGCCTCGCACATAACCGGCCACTTTGATACAGGCAGCTCCCTGGGGCTGTCCAATGCGAACCCGTGAGGTGCATCAGCGAAGATATGCAACTCCACCGGTGCTCCGCCCTTCGTAAAGCCCTCTGCTAAGCGATATGCGTTGATGATAGGCACAACCGGGTCGTTGTTGGAGTAGACTATGAATACTGGCGGCGCAGGAGATCGGAGCTGAACATCTGGCTGTACAACATCGTACAGTTCTTGTTTTTCTTTCGGCGGCAGAGGAGGCTTGTTCTCAATAATTGTCCGACCAGCCGCGTTCGTTGAAATAGGTCCATAGCCCAGTATAGCGAACTCAATCTGAGGCATTTCTGGATCTGGCGATGTCCAAACTTGAGGATACTCCGCCAGAAGCGCAGCGCCAAGATGGCCACCAGATGAGAGGCCGCAAATGCTAATCCCCTTTGGCGCAAGTCCACTCTCCGCCATGATCTTTAGAGCTCTCCTTCCATCATCTAACGGCGCTTGAGCACCTGTTTTGCTGTTCGGGAAGCGATGCACCAGGACGAATGCGTAGAAGCCAAGACTGTTGAGCCATTTTGCGACGGCGACGCCTTCACGGCCGACCATGAGTTGTACATAACCTCCGCCTCCGAGAATAAGAATACCACGGCCATTTGGTTTTGAAGGACGATAGCCGAATAAGAAAGGGCGGTTTACTTTAGTGACGACGGCGTTGTCGCCGGGGGTGTCGAGTTCGAAGGCGCCGTCGAGGGAGTCATTGCCCCATAGAGGCCAGGAATGACCTGAGTCGAGCATGGTCAGCTGAAGATAGTCTACTGGTGTTATGAGAACTGAAGACAACGTTTTACTGAGGAATTGGTAACGGTAAGATATGCTGTATGATCGTGGGGTTACGGGTGGAGTTGGCCTCGCGGGAACATCCAACCGAGATGCCGAACATTGGGGGTTGGGGTTTCAGACGATACCATCCTCTCCACATTGCAATTCCAGGCACTAAGCTCTGTCTGCTGGAATAAGCTCAGTTAAGACTTGTAGCTGGTACTTATTCCAGCAGGCAGAACTTAGCAGTTCCAGGCACATTTGATTTTTCGCGTACTTGGCTCACCTCTCTAAGGACTCCGAACAACGTCTTGACTTTGTTTTCTTGGTCAATATGTTTAGATTATTTGATACACTTTATAGGCCCGCCTATTATGGTACTAACACCAATCCCCCCCCATCTCCATGACTCCATCCTCTTAGCTTGTAGTCGCATCAAAAGCAAGAAAAGTCGAAGCCTTTCCAGCTTCATCCTCATCCTGCGAAATGTTGTTCTGCAACTTCTTATTCTCCTCCGCCAGCTTATCAGCGACATCCTCGCCCTGCGCTTGCTGAGCCTCCAGCTTGAGGACAGTAGCAGTCAACTTCAAGACCTTGTTCTTAATCTTTCCGCGCTGCAAAACTGTCAACATTATTTCTCTATTGACCTGCTATGTAAAAGCTTACCTGAAGAGCGTCGGCTGCTTCGCCGGAAGCTGCGTCGATAGCAGGGTTGAAGGCCTCATCCTCAGCATCGTTCGCAATCTGGTTGACACTGTTGAGGAAGTCCAAGTCAGACTTCTCAACAGTTGATAGGTCTGTCGGCAGACCGCCAAGCTTCTGCAGAGCTTCTTGCTGGGCGTTGCCTGCAGTTCCACCGCTGATGGAAAGATCGTCGTATGTTGACTGGCTAAAGACTGCGCGCTTGCTGATAGGGCTGGCGATAGCAGTGGCAGCGAAGCCAAGAAGGAACGAGGTAAACTTCATGTTTGCGTTTGGGATGTGATGCACGGAAGAGGACGGATGGAGGGTGTGAGTGCAAGAGAACAGACCAGCTGTAAGAAGTGAAAGTGAATTGAGTTTGTGATAAGACTGATGTTGGAATAAGTGGCAGTGTCGTCGAGTCTTTGTATGCGACAGAAACATCGTAGAAGAGACTCTCATTGGCGCTAAGGGAGCTTGAGACGTTTCTCACGGAGTATTTTTACGCTTCACCTTCAGGATGAACCTATTCTGGGGTGTAAGCGCCGTGGTAAAACGGTGTATCCTCGGCGGTGATCATACTCGCGCTGCGGATTGAAGACCGGATGAGCGGTGATCCGAAAGCGCCCTAGTTGGTATTCACTATAGTTTATCGGTTGGCGGAAACGTCAAATGTCAGAACTGGGTCAATGTCGCAATTGAACCTTGGCGTAGCTCCATTTTGGCGAGGAGGCTAGGGGTATCCCTAAGTGTCGCGCATGGTTTCATCGTGCCTCAGATCGCGATTGAGACAACCCACTGCCTCAGGTTCGCTCCGTGGGTTCATCCCGAGTATTAAGAGAGTTTTAACTCTAAACACGCGCTTTACGAAACTTCTATTTATTGCGCTGAGCCGCGTACTCGGGTTCTGCTACAGTGCTAACCTAACCTCGTAATCCGAGGAAAGAACTAGACTATAGAGGCAAGGTGATCAATAATGATAATTACGTTGCTATGCTGCTATTTCTGAGCGTATCTCGTATCACTATGCAAGTTTGAATGAGCTTTCTGAAGCAACGGGATGAGAAGCAGAGTTCATAGCACTCATTCTTTCTTGTTGCACGATTGTCATACTCTACATACAGAGAGTATTCAACACTAATGGCTCAGAATCAAGCCCTAACTGCTTATCAAGCCTTCTCAAGCACCATGTACTGACATGACCAAGTCATATCTTGGCAGAAACTTTACTCCAAACTATCTCCATCTGACCCGACGACTACGGGTAGATCGTCATCCGTGTCCATCGGCCTCTGGGCAGGTTCACCATCTGGGTAGCTTTCATCCGATGCTGCATGTGTAGATGCGGCAGGGCTGACGGTATCGGATGAGCGGGCAGATGCCACTGATGAGCTGGCAGGCGTCGCCTCAGCTGTCGATGAAGCATCTGAGCTTCCGGGGCCTCCTGGACCGCGTCCGAGGATAGTATATTTACCCTTCTCAAGGAAACATTGCTCGATGGCACTAACGGTAACAACGCTGGTCTCCCACGTGGTAGTGTTTGAGATGGGTTGGATTTCCTCGGTAGTGACAATTAGGAGATCGACTGTGATTTCAACAGGTTCACCGGGAAGATAGTGGGTCTCACGACAGTGGCCTTGATGTCACTAAAGATCAGTTTCTTATGCCCGCAAGGAAGGATCTGAAATTGCATGTACTGACCCTCAGTTGTGTTGGTGACTGTTGAAACTGTAACGCTCTTGATGGTCCTGATTGAGGTTGGAAGGGTCTGACCTGTGTATCAACATGTCTGTCTTGAGCATGAGGATTTTGCGACTGAACCTACCACAACCGATGTTGTAACAATCGTGTTTATCTTGGTTTTGGTTGATTTCGGCACGTATATAATCTTGGCTTTGTCTTCAACACCACACTGTGTGATGTGGCCAGCGCAAGATACCATGACCTTGTCGTCAGGGTTACCGATCTTGGTTTCACCCACTCTCGCGGTAGTGGTCGAGGTCGACGGTGAGATGATAGCGGGACTGGCACCGCCAGATTCTATGCTTTGTTACTAGAAGCCCGTGTATGACTGTAGTCTGGAGCCACGTCTAAAGACTTACCTCTCACAGCAGACGCGAAGCCTGCGAGACATAGAGTAGTCACAATAGCGGCGCGGGACAGATATCGTGCAAACATTGCGAAGGGCTTGATGAGAGTGCGAAGGGATGAGAAGGAGAATGGAGATGGAGAATGGTTTGCGATTGTAGCTTCCGTTGGCTGGTTTAAAAAGAATGAGGGGACGGTAGGATTATCAAAACGACCTCAGCTTTGATGGAATTGCAGCTTGATAGCTCTGTCGAGCTAGAGAGCTTATCCAGGGTCCAAGCCAGCTCTCCAAAGTCTGGATTCAGCAATGGACCCTTCCTAGTCTGCAGCTGGTCCCGAAGGAATTGACTTTGGCTAACTCCCAACTATCTACGAAGTAGGGTCTCGTCCAAGGACCCTGGGGGGCGTCTGCTGCCTAGCTGCATAGGGCTTGCGTACTTCAGCACTAAAGCAATTATCGAACTATCTGAGGTGGCAGTTGCGATGCGGGCCATCGAGTGCGTGCGATAGTGCATCTCCAGCTGCAGTCTACTTCAAAAAGTCAGCCCATTTACCCCAAACTGCACATCTGAGGAGAGTAGTATTGCTAGTGGCTGGCTAGTCTCAACCGAGGCTGGCTGATGCGACGCGTAGGAGCCCGGCTATCTACAGTCTAGACTGATTAGGACCAAGCCACAGCGGACAACGGTTCAACATGGGCCTCAAACAGGCACGATGGGCGTTTCCCCTCATCCAATTCCAGAGCTGAATATCCATTTTCGGAAACCAGCCACGCCTCAAAAGCTGCTGTACACACACAATTGGCGCACAATGTGCTGCGCATGGTAGCTCGAGCTGGCTGGCCTAGTGCGTGCTAAATCTAAGGTAGCTATACGGCGCCTCAGAAGGGCATGCATAATTCTTGCGATAGTGAAATCACCATTACATCGCTGAGCAGGATTACTGAATTTGGATATTTTAGGCGAACTGGTCGGGATAGTCTCTTCTCTTTCCCGCCTTCAGTGGTTCGGGTTAGACATTTGAGGCCTTCTTTAACGGGCGGTACTCCGTATATTCCCAAGTATCGCGAGATACCATCAGACGCCATGCAGAGCAGCCACATAGACAAACCTACAAACGCATCAACGTGCAGTAGTTCCTGAATTGCCTAGATGTTGCGAGACTAGTCTCTAACTGGATGCACATACATTCAAAGATCCGAGCCCGAGTTCCGCCACTCGGGCCAGCCAGCCTCCAAACTACCAGATCTAACGCTCAGCCGGAAATAAGGCACATCGTCTGACTTGTCTGGTCTTGAGTCGATGTTGAGTTATTCTGGGGGGAGCTGTCTCTCTATTGCGGCCATAGCCACGACCAAGAGCCAATGCGAGTGATGAGTCTGCATGCACGAGGGATGTTGGAGAATTCCGAAGTAGCTACGAGGTAGGTTCCGGAGTCTATAAAAGCAGGCACTCTCCTCGTTCCAAACCATGAAATAATTTTCTCATTGCATAGCATTCAAACCACAGCCATCAACATAATTACCGACCACTGGAATTTGCAAGACACAGTTTCGTACCAGCCATGGCATCTGCAGAAGCATTCAAGGAGCTCCCTAGGGACCTCGCTGCGGTAGATGTTAAGGGAATGACCTATGTGTTCTTCATCAACTCGGATCATCAGCTCTGCTACCTCCAATCCCCTGGGCCAGAAACCGATGACTATGAACCTCAACTCGTCAAATCTAAGGACGGAGACCTCAAGATCAAGTGCGGTAGCAGACAAATCGCCGCAGTGGCATGGCAAGGACAAAACGGTCAAGAAGTAAGTTATACCGCCAGTCTTCATGAAGCACTCTGACCTTGAAGATCCGCATCTACTGCATTGCTCCCGACAAGGGGAAGTGTGAGAACAGAGGCTATATCCAAGAGGTCGCCTTCAGCTCCAGCACTGGATGGGAGCATGGCATTTTCGGCTACAAGGAGGAAGGGAGGGCTTACGTTGACAAGGATGCCTCGCTGACGGCCTGCGTTCATGACTGGGGTGACAAGGCGGATATCAGGGTTTTTACCTCTGGAAAGGGCGAGAATGGACGTCCCAAAGTCACCATGCATCAGTACAGCTATGGGAGAGAGGAGTGGTTTGGCAAGGTTATCAGCAACAAGGCCGCGGATTGGTAGGGGCTTGGCGGTGGAGTTGGCGGCAGAGGTTAGCAGCAGTGATGCACTGGAGTTGTGGAATCCCAGTATTATGTGTTAGTGCCATTCTTTACTTACCGAGTACTAGAATTGTTTACGAGTAATTATTTGTGAAATGCATCTCGGAGCCGGAAGCTGGGCGCAAGTCTAGAACGTCGATCCTGGTCCAATCTTCCTAGTGAAAACGAAAGTCAGCAACCCAAACTGTCTAAGTTTTGAGCTTGACTAGATAGTCTCGTATAGCCCATATCTAGAATGGAAGATTCAATAACTCGGTACTGAGGTTCAGCAATGACAATCCAGATCCGTAGGTAGCTGGCCAGTCTAGATCAGGTCATGTGCTCAATCTGCTACGGAGACCTAAAGAGCTGTCCGAAAAAAGGATAAGTCACCCAAAGCTCTATCCAATAACTGTTGTTTCTTGCTATAGTCCTGCAACTGAAAATATTGACCTAGCCTAGTTCGTGTAGGTCGTCAACTTCGCCAGGCTTTAGTTTCCGATAGCTGTAGGGTCTCGACGCTCGTCGGTAGTAACTCAGCACGCCACTGTCTACTGCCAAAGCTTATTACTTGAAATCTAGGATTCTCCGTGCTACGTCTCTGGAGGGGCTGGCTGAAGCTCTCTCTCGTAACACGTAGCGATATTTTTCGGGATATGCAGCAACTTCGTTAGTTCAGCGTCGAGGTGCACGAAAGAGTTTGGTTGCACCATCTCAGCCAGCCTCATGTTCCCCGATAAAATTTGACCCCAGGTTCCAGCCACAATCGACCTGCATCCTTATCACGCAACTATTTGCCATAGATCGTCAATAGTTTACAGCCCATCCCCCGCGAATCCGGCACCGGCAGGGTGGGCACTAGTGCAAACCTTATCAGTGAACAATGAAGCTTGGACATTGGTTCCCCAGGTTTAGGGCCGTTGGGGTCGTGTCCCGCTCGGACCGTTCTTGTCCACCCACGAACTCGCAATCCAAAACCTTCTAGGGAAGCTTGGGAGCCCCAGCCAGCCTCTTTCACAATCTTAAAAGTCGATGTGTGATATCGATTCAGTAAGTACATCCTGTTCAGGCGCTCAGGCCTCGCTTTCAATGGTCACGCTATACTTATTGGAATCAGTGGCATGTCTATCCACGTGACTGCAGCAGCGCATCTTGCCGAATCTCCGATGCTATCGTAAAGGGCGGCCGTTGAAATCAACTACCCCTCATTCACAGGTCGACGGGCAGTCGGCACAGTGTCGATTGTCATGCTCTAATCGTGAAGCCACAACGGGGTGAGCAGCCTCAGGAACAGCTCTCGTGTACGGGTATTCAAGGCACCGCAATAGGACATGAACAGAGAGCCGCTACCCAGCTATGATTGGTCTTGCATTATCAAGCCTTCGCAGGACGTGTGACTGTTTGCCAATATTATTCGCTAATCAAGGTTCGATCTGGCGGCTCAAAACCACCATCGAACTTTGTACAGTCTGGATTGTTTAGAATCGGAACTACGGCCACTTTACGCGGGTGCTTTCCTTGTGATTGAATAACTTCCCTTAGTAGCTGTTTCCGAAATGTCCGCTGCATCCCTTCTCTGCTTGAAGAGGACGAACGAGTGGGGGAGGGGTTGTAGCTCGGAACTTCAGGGATGCGTCCACTTCCCGAGCTGGAGGAAGCCGACAAGGTGAAACCAACAGTGCCTTGCAGTCTGCAAGCCTGCCCTGCTCGGAAGACAAATATTTTCCGTACGGAGATTTGTTCTTTGACTTCCGTAATTGCCTCTTGTAAGTATTCCACCCCATTACTGACCCGTTTTACGTTACTGCGTCCAACGCAGGGCCCGATTCAGTAAGTTGAGTGAGTGACAGATTCACGATTCCCAGGAGATTTTCAGGGTCAAGATTTAGCGGTCTGTAACGTACAGCAGTAATGTGTCTAAATTTATTCTTATGGGTAGTTCATTGTTAGTGACCAACAAAAATTCTGTCTAAATTTTAACTTGCAGCCTGCTTTGGCAACCATGATGCTTATACGGGCTGTCCCCTGACGAAGCCAAGCTGTTAACCGTTGGAGATCCTCTTCTTCGCAACACATTTTTTGCGACTTAAGGTGCTTAGTCGAAAGCTTGCTTAGTTAGCTGATACTCCAACGTTTAGAGAACACTGGACGAGCACCCATCCGCTGAGCTGGGATGCTGTGCCCTCTCTTCACGATCCTATTCGTCATATTTCCACACCAACCACCACACGAAGCTCTCCGCTTACCCGTTCAAGAATCCTCATTAGCAAGTCTACCACATGTTATAGCTCAACAAGGTATCCAAAGATGATTTGAGCTGAGGCTAAGAAGACCCCAAGATCTCCCGTAGCCAATAGTGCTCATTCCCACGGTAAATGTTACATTTCCATCAGCTAGATCAACAGACCGAAGCTACGATGCAAGTTCCGAGCCCAGAACAGGACCTGATCCTGCCTCTCCTTTTCATCTGTCTCGTCCTAGTGTGTATACTTTGCACTAGTTGCTTGATACTCGTCATCGTTGTGATCAGACTCACCGTTCACGCCCAGCGAAGTCTACCAATCGAATCTAAGGAGCAGAGGGACACTTCGAAGGGAAAAGTGAAGGAGAAGGTCAAAGAGGAGGTCGAAAAAAGTATAAAGAAGCTGACTGACCCCGTCCAAGACCTCTTTCACTCAGCACAAGATCATCTCAAGCATCCCAAGAACCCTTTCACACAACAACCAATCTCTCAATATTTCCATTCGGATCCTCCTTCAGCCAATATGTCTCATATTCAGGTAGCCTCTACCACTTCCCTCATGATCAACTGAGATCTATATACTAACGACCTGGTTATTAGAACATGGTCGCTGTGGCGCAGAATGACGGCAACACCATTCTGTTCCAAGTCAACAAGAACTACGAGATTATCTTCTATGAGAGTCGCACTCCCAGTGAAAGAATCCCCAGGAAGAAGTATGACATGAACACCCTCAAGATCAAAGGAAAGTCTATCAAGGTCAACCCAAAGTTGCCCATTATCTCAGCTGTCGCATTCACTCACCCCGAGTCTTGCGGAGGCAGAGCTCAGGTAAGACCAACGTGATTACCTACATATCCTTTTTACTGACCCTGCAACACAATAGGTCCGAGTCTACTATGTCGACAGAGACAGCCTCTTCCTCCGAGAGATCATCCGTGTTGGTGACAAGGACGAGGATTGGAACGACGGTATGGATTTCAACGACAAGGACTACACTATTTGTGAAGTCAGCGGTCTGGCTGCCAACGTCTTCCAGTCGACTGGTGACAAGAAGAGCTTCCAGATCAAGGTTTACTATCAGCGGGATGGTGCGGACGAGTTTGCGGATGTTTCTTACAACGTCGTGGGTGTTACTGATGAGTGGAGCACTCGACCTAACGTCACCGAAGCCTAGATGTTGATCCCTGATCGGACTGTGCGGAGACTCGGGGCTGATGCTAGGCATCGCACTTGTTGTGATGGAGGGACAGTACATATTGGATCTATGACGATGGTACCATACTTGTAGCTAGGATAGTTAAATCTGACCACTCTTTGACTCTATCTAATGACTTTGAGTATTTCTTTAATTCTTTTGGTGATAATGAATCTGACGAAACCTCAGTTTCGGGATGGGCATGATTCAGATCCCCAGAGCGCAACTAAATCATCAGTGCTGACTTCGTTTAGTGCACTACGTCAGTTACTTCGACTATTTTCACCTCTTGTGAGTGGCAAGGCTGATTTTCTCGGTATGTTGTGGCTTCTTACTGATCAGTGATAGCCCTGAGAAGCTGCCAGTCTGCCCTATAGGACTGCGGCATAGGTCCTCTAAGGATGCCGCAAACTGTGACGTCAGCATGGAAAACTGCACGCGTGTACGTCAACGACATGGGGGGAAAGAAGTGCCGGAATCTCTCGGCACATCAAAAGAGATTGCTGGATATGGATCTGAGACAGGTGGCCATGTGTCGCGGCCGCCAATCGGCAGAGAGCCAGAAGCCTCACTTTGATAGGGATATACGGGCCGACGGCTGTATTTCACTGACAGTTCTTACTTGAATGGGCTCAGTTTCCTGCCAAGGCCTGTTGTAAGATGAATCGAGCATATAATTGAACTTCCCTAGGTCTAGGTTGTTCGAATCACCTAAATCATTGGCTGCAGGGACCTCGTTCCGTCGTTGACGACTGCCGGTAACGGGGCTTTAGCGATATGTCCTCGGCGCGCTAATGCTGTAGAAATAGTTATATAACACCCTTGGTGGCCCCCAATCCCTCACTCTTCTCAAACTAGCCATACAACTTAATGTTACTTGTTCCCAGATGGTCGAGACGCTCAAGGTGTGAACTCTGATACAGTTCACCTCGCCAGAAACATACCGATTCTATTCCTTGAATATATCATCGGCATCGCCGCTGATCATCACTACAATGCTCGAAAGTCTCGCCCATCAGCAAAAATATGCCCTGAACCACTGACCAGAAAAGTTCTCTCCAGCCTCTGCAGTCATGCGGCGCCGCAAATCATCCACTTGCGGCGATCGGGCGGAACCGTGAGCGGAGGCTGCGGTGAGTGCGGCATCATAACCAAGGGTTTGGCTGCGGCGTAAGCATCCCGACTTTGAATAATCATGCGACAACATGACATGAGGAATCCGTTTCGTAGCGGCTTTGCCCGGTAAAATTTGTAGACTTGACATCTTTATATAAACATGCTTGCCAGGAGTCTGTAGTGGGACATATCATCCATACATCATACACACATTACATTAACTACGTACCCATTCAAGCTTATCCTTATTCCTTATCAGGCCTCTTATCGCTTATCGTTATCACCATCACCAATCATGAAGATTCTCACCAAGCAAGAAGAAGAGGCCCACTACGCTGAAGTCGTCAAGGGCGGCCTCATCGGCGGAACACTCTTCCTCGGCCTCGGTCTTGGAGGTGTTTACTACGCATCAAAACGCTACCCAACCTTCCGAGGCCTGACTCTTCCCTTCAGAGCATTCCTCGTCACATCAACGGGTACATTCGGCGCCATCGTCAATGCAGAGCGATGGAGTATCGCATATCAGATCGCTCAAGATCCTAAGCGCAACTACCAAGATCAAGCAGCGCGCACAGCACAACTCATCCGAGAAAATGAGTCAGCATATGAGCGTTTCAAGTCATATGCCAAGGAGAACCGGTATCAAATTGTTTTCGCGTCGTGGTTGGCGTCAATGGGTATCGCGTTTGCGATTGTTAGTCGACAGCCTATGAACACTGCGAACAAGGTTGTGCAAGCTCGTGTTTACGCGCAGGGCTTGACGTTGGCTGTGCTGTTGGTGTCTGCAATTTTTGAGGTGAATGATCTCAAGAACGGAGACAGCAGATGGCAGACCATTCGGTACGTGGACCCCAATGATCCTACCAAGATCATTGAGAAGAAGGTCCACAAGGAGGAGTATGAGGGTCAAGACCTCTGGAAGGGTAAGTCACTTGATTCGATCGATCTTGAGCTCTGCTAACAATTCACAGATATGGTCGCTGCTGAGGAGCGAAGACTTGCTGCGAAGAAGCAGGCTTCTGGGCATTAAATGAGGCCAGCATCAATGAACGGTCGCTAATTTGTATTAAAATTGCATTGGGTGGTTTTGGAGTGAGATATCAGGTCGGGTTATAGATCGAACGGCGCATTTTCTTTTGTATAGATGAACCATTAAGATGGCTGTGGAATGGAATACCGGAATGACAACTTAACACTCTGATTACACTCTGATGTTAGTGATGACCTCTTCAGCCTGTACTGAGACAGGCGCTTTCGATCTTATCTTAATTGTGAGGCAAGCCATGTCGGTCAACCATATGAGATAATAAAGTTGAGACTGTCCATGACTCCATCTGATAGTTTCAAAGTCACATTCACATTGCCGGCGCAACGGACATCAGACACAGACACATAATTGAAACCATTAAACATTCGCATTACATTAAATACTATCATCAATCTTCCTTATGCGAAGGATTATATCCCCATAATCTCTTCCTCTCAGGTCCCCACCACTTAGACACAGCATCCGCCTCAGCAGCCCAATTCGAAGCCTCTTCCCCAAACTTACTCCGAACAGCATCCGTCAACTGCTCAAGCGTCCACTTCTCAAGTGGCTTCTTCTCTACTGGATCATTCTTAAGATCCGTAAATCTGTATTGTGTAGAGTCATCAAGCGGTATGACAATTCGCCACGGCGCATCTGCAGACGTCATGGACAACATACTAGCTCCTCCATTGATGATGCCAAAGTTCCAGGCGCGGCGGCCGTTATGCTTTGTTTTATAAGGACGGATGAGGGACTGGCCCTCGTAATCGTGGATGAGGTCCTCAGCGGCGTTTTGGTCTTTTTCGTTGAGGGAGCCTGTGTTGATGAGGAGGTCGAGGATGGTGGGGAGGATGGAGAGGGATGTTGCGTTGGCATTGTATTGAACGCGGGGGATGTGAGGATGGCGGAATGTGATGGGGACTCGGAAGTTGCTAACGTGGCCGTTCTCGTAGGTTCCAGTCTTGGACTTTTGATCCTCCTTGAAAGCCTGTCCGTGATCGCCAACAAACACCACCAACGTCTCGTTTGTGAGTCCGTGGTTGTCGAATGTCTGAAGTAACTCGCCTAGCCAGGCGTCGGTGAATCTCATGGCGTTGAGATAGTCGTTGAACTCCGAGTGCCAGCCCATCTTGCCCTCGGTGTTGAGGAAGTCAGTCTTCTCGAATGATTTCGGTACGCCCCAAGGATGATGCGTCGTGCTGGTGAAGTGAGAGAAGAACATCCGCTTGCCCTTCTCCTTGACCTCCTTCAGGTAATCCTCAATGTGACCCTTGAGCGTCGTCTCAGGGAAACCGAAGTAGTTGATCTCCTCGAGTTCCTCGCCGTTCTTGCGATCATCTTCAAGCCGGCTTCGTGTAACAATATGCTCAAAACCGATCTTGTCGTCGAACTTATCCTGACGATCATAACCATCGGTGATAGACTGGAAGAAAGCAGGATACCACTGCTGCTCCAAGAAATCTTCCGAGTTCGACTGCCATTTCGACTTCGACTTCGATTTCTTATCATCCTTGAGTTTGTTGAAGAGGTTGAACACTTGGGGAATACAAGCTTGGTAGGCGTCTGTCTCAGACTCCTCAAAGCCATCGACAGGCATGGACCAAGCGCCACAGTGGATCGCAGCCATGCTCTTGAACGACAACGAAGACGTTGTGAAACCACCAACAACGTTGATGCCTCCGTACCCCTCCTGCGCTGTATCGTTCCACTGCGGGATAGCCACGTGTTCAAAGTCCGAGCCATCCTTTCTCTTCCAGTTTCCTGACTTGCCGGTGAGTCTCTCGGCGACGGGACTCATGCGAGAGAGCTTCTCGTTGATCTCGTCAACGTCTTCGCCCTTGTGCGACTTGACCATGAGCTTGTGATAGTCGGAGCCCTGCTGCAGAGGGAAGAGTTCTTCGCGGTAGCTCTCCATCATGATTAGCGCCACGTGCTTGATCTTGACGTCGCCGCCCTTGAGGGTGTCGCGGATAACGTCAATGATGTCGGTATCGAGGTTGGAGATCTTGAGAGGGTCCAGAACGGGGTTGTAGAAGGTACCGTCGGCTTTGGGGACTTCGCAAGCATTGCTAGGGCTTGCTGCAGGCTCCTCATTCGCCGTCTTGTTGGGCTCGATAAGCCACTTGTTGAAGCCGGCGGGGACGTCGCTGGGTAGCCATTCAGGGACAATGTTTCTGTACTTTTGTGCAGCTGCGCCGTAGTTACCGGGTGTCCATCCGGGGAAGCGTCCATTGGGCTCCTCCCAGTTATCGGGAGTGATGAGATCAGGGAGAGGCCATCCGCCTTCGACGTTGTTACACAGCTTGGCGGGAGACTTGAACATTTCGAGCATAGCGGCCGGGAGTGTTATGGACATCATGGTGTATGGGGCGGCAGGTCGCAGAGTCGTCGTGAGGAAGAGGAAGACAGAAATGAGGGCGAGAAGGATCCATGTTCGAGGCCTCGTTCGAGGTTCTTCGTGAGTATCGGGAATGAGTCGTGCGCCTTCTTTGGCGCACTCGACGTCTTCGTCGAGTTCGCTGTCGGAGTCATAAGCTAGTGACTGAGGGGATCGACCGTTTCTGTGTCGGAACCACTGCCAGGCTGAGTTATTGTTAGTATTGATTGACGATGATTGTGAGAGCGATGTACCATGTACAACAGGCATTCCAACCGTTGCAATTAATGAACCGACAGTCCTGTAGAGAAACCACTTGAAAACCCAAGCCACGACGACGATGAGAGCTCCCGCCGCAAGGACAGAGTTAAGCCCACTAAGAAGAATCTTCATTCCATCTTTATCGCCAGCGTAGCTCAACGCCTCGGACCATTTAACCTCATTGCCTGTTGAATAAAAGAAGCCCAGTTGAGAAGCCGATGCGCCGAGAAGAACAAATCTGCATTTGTTAGAGATACCCGATTGAAGCTGACGAGAGGACATACGAGAATATGCAACCCAATACACAAGCTCCAACAGAGAAAACGCCCTTTTGCTGCCGCAGCGCCAGGCGCGACAGGAAAATGACTAAAACATCAGGAAGTAAAAGCGAGGGCAGAAAAAAGACGAAGGCGCCGGGAGAGATTGTCTTGGCGTGGATGGAAAGGTGGACCAGTTTAGTAAACGTCAATGAAACAAAAATCGTCGAAAAACAAAAGGGAACGAGTGTCGCAAACATGATGATTTGCTCTCCAGTGGTACTAGAGAAATGAGTGAATAAATTAAAAAATAGATGGATATTCCATGGAAAGAGGTTCGAGAAAGAGGACAAGACAGGAGAAAAAAGGGAGCTTCAAGAAGCAGAGCAGAAAAGGATCCGAGTTTGCTAAAAAAGGATCACGGTCGTCGTAAAATCTTACATTGGAGGACCCCCCTTAACTAAAAAAGGTCACTAAAACATCAAACTAAATGGGGAATTAACAGTAAAAACAGCAACTGCTCGCGTGTTGTGTGTGCCACAGCTACTTAGGCTCAGCCCAGATTAAATCTGCTACGTAACATGGAATAACCATGACTTGTTCATTAGCTGAATACGGACAATTTGCACATCCTCGCTCGACTCGACCCCTGGCGTCGGTCACTTCTGCATTGGATCCATGTAGGGCTAGACGATGGGGTGTATGCCACTAAAGACTCGTTGGTCAGTGGCGGTTTCAAGGCTCGTATTCTCTCATCTGCCAATTCAATCTGACTAAACGGCTCCGACTAACCGAACGCTCCTCTACGTATGATTGGTCAACGACGGGGAGGATGCAGAGTAAAATTAAACAGCACGGCACAGATTCGTCGCCAAGCTACACAGATTCGAGCCGGTGCTGGAAGGGGAGTTACCATTCAGTGAGTAAGATGGTCACGCGACAATGCAAGGAATGGGCTATTTTGTCTGAGCGCTTGCTTTTTTGCGATGGCTCTCTCAATTTGAGGTCATAGAAAGGAGAAGGTTAACGCTCGTTTGATGATGAGGGGCCGGCATGGCTTGTACGAGGCGTCGATAGTGTACGGCCCAACAAGTCTCCTTGCTGACGGCATGCATGTTGATCAACAACAAATCAATCAGCACATGCAGAAAAACAGAAAAACAATGCATTTCTCTGCATGAGGACATGAAATTGGTTGCAACACCGAGTCTCTTCTCTCAGCTTCTTCCCCAGAAAAAAAGAAACCTTGCATGACCCGGTGTCGTCGGGCAAAAAAAGTCCCCTCCCCCCTTTATTCCCAGGCTGACGACCAGAAAAAAAAAGCCGCTTAGCCGACTCTTCCCATTTTTAGCTCCCCCCTTGATCAATGTTAATGGTTCGACCATGGAACAAGTTAATTTCACGCTAGGCTGCGCCATTATTCCTTTCTCCGGGCGGAAACGCTGCGCTTTTTCTGCTCCTCTTACCAAATATTACACGATGACTGCTTTATTAGTGCGCAAGGCGCCTTGGTTTTTCTTGGCTTACCCCTGAGTATAGTTGTCGATCGATCTCTTGGCGAGCGTGGAGTAGTTTTGTTTTGGTCTGGACAATGGCCTTGTTGACCCCATGCAAGGGGGGGATCTCAGCTTTGACTGTGCTGTCGCGTGTCTCTTGTGTTTGGTGGGTTCGTAAGAAGAGGGCCCCTTTGCTCTGGTCTTGAAATGAGGTTTCACTTTGCCCTCGAGGAATGGATTTACTGCAGGGTTGACACTGACGCCTCGAAAGGCCATTAAGCTCGACCCGCGGACTCCATGAGAATCTACCCACTAAACTTCTCCGTTTGCTGACTGTTACAGCGGCCAGCCAGCGACGCCTCTGCCTAGAGCTTCCCGCTGAGTATCCAGAGTGACCAGTAAAAGCTTAAATATTCATCAGCACAATGACGCGCGCCACAGATGAAAAGCTGTACTCCTCTGCAATGATCTGACTGTGTTTTTTGGAGAGGAATAAGGCACCAACATGTCTCTGGTATTTTTACTTGCTGCTTTTTCACAAGGAAATACGTAAGCAAGGATGCAGATTATCCATACGAGAAAGGAATTGAGCCGCCCTAGCCGAGGTGGTCAGAAACTGGCCCAACATCTGACATTCCAATTGAGGATGCAATTCTTGATCCCAATTTCTATGGCTGTCAAGCAAAGGACTTTTGCTCGCGTGACTACGCCGCTATGCATGACTTTCCCCCCAATGATCGACACTTTTGCACAAAAAATCAAGGAAATAGTTAATTAAGTTCACAAATGTGGCTGCTGCACGTTTACGTGTCAGGATTTATCTCCAGGCCTACGAATCAAGGTTACCGGCACTTCTGCCAACGTCATTGCCTCTGTTCCCCGGATTTTTCCACGGTGATAGCCACAGTGGCGTCCGGTTACCCGGCACAACGGCCCAGCCACTGGAGCTGGTTGCTGTCCAAGATCTACGGGAGTGCTGTCAGATTGATTGACAGTTTTGCTTGGTTTAAAAGTTTGTTTGAGATGGTGCTCAGTTGCTATGTTGTTACGCGGATTTTCCCACTTTTCATGGCAGTGTTTATCGTCTGATTCTGTCTGAAGGATTCGGGAGCCTCGATTGGATCGTAATTCTGAGACATCTATTTTGAGATGTCGGTAGTGGAATTGGTTAGGGCCCGGACTAACGGGACACTCTCCCTTTCCGTGGTTCTGGAAGTTCCGTCAAGGGTTCTAGACATATAGCGGTTCTTTCCGTTAAATTCCAAGTGACACCTTGGCTCATTCATTTGTGTCATTTTGAAGGGTTCATTTCAAAGTTGAAGCCGCATCCAGTCATTCAGCTGAAGCTCACGGCCTCAGGTATGCGAGTATGCAGCCGAGCGATTCGTCATTCCGCTACCAAACCGTCAATACTCGTCTAAACGGCACTGGTCAGTAGCGTCTCATGGTGCCGTATAGCCTTATCTAAGGTCCTGAGGCCCCGCAAGATTCCAGGGATACCTTTGTTGAGGCTCTATGAGCCAAAACGGAGAGCTTCTTGACGTCAGTAGTTGCCGAGCAGAGCCCGATTCACCATGTTGTTGGAATAGAAGAAGTGAATTTTTTAGTTGATGAAAACCAAGTTGAGATGGCTTATCCTATCCTTTCTTACTCGCTGTTTGAACAAACAAGAGACGCGCTTGCTTGGTTCAATCACTAAGGGCATCGCCATTGAGGCGCTTGTTTAGTCATTCGAAAACTTCGTCCTTCTCGATGATGAGAGTGCCCTGATTCGCTCTTCTTCATTTTCAGACGCGAGACTTTATGATTAAAGGTGAAGAATCTCTCGCCAGTATGGCATCATGAGAAAGTGGAGAAAGCAATAAAAATCTTGCGTTGTGTATGGTTCAATATGATTGCATCACCAGTGAAATGTTACAATGGCGGGGTTAAACACACGTCAACAACCAAGATAAAGCCTTCATCGTCAATCATTCTTGAAATTACCTCTCATCAAATCCCGTTGTAAAGAATCCATCAATCGACACATTAAAATGGCCATTCAGAAAGTCGCAGTCGTTGGAGTAAGTCATTTACCCTAAGAGAACCGCGAGCAACGAACTGACCCGCCAGGGCTCTGGTCTCATTGGATCAAAAATCGTAGACAGCCTCCTCAAAGCTGGCTTCCAAGTCACAGCTATCACTCGAAATGAGTCCTCTGCCACATTTCCCGATAAAGTGATCGTGAGGCGGGCCGACGTCACCTCCGTAGACTCAGTCAAGGAGGCTCTGGCTGATCAAGACGCGGTAGTATCAGCCGCCGCAACTGCTGCTGCTGGAAGCCAGAAGGTCATTATTGATGCCGCTGTCGCAGCTAAAGTCCCACGATTTATTCCATCAGAGTTCGGAATTCCGTCTCGTCAGAATCGCGAGACCAAGATCGGGAAAATTCTCGGTGCAAAGATCCAGAATACTGACTATTTGATTGAACTTGCTGAGAAGCATGACTGGTTCTCCTGGACTGGTCTCTCCAACGGACTGTTCCTTGACTCGGTATGTGGCTTGACTTCATGTGAAACAGTAAAACATTCTGACTAGCTTGTAGGGACTCAAAAGTGACAGGGGATTCATCAACATCAAGGACCGCAAGATTCGCATCACCGACTCAGGCAACGAACCCTATTCCACAACTTCACTCGCCTTCGTTGGTGAAGCTGTAGTTGCTATTCTGGAGAAGCCTGAAGAAACAAAGGACAAGTATCTCAACATCGCCGGTGTTACGACAACTCAGAACGAGGTCCTGAAGATCGTCGAGAATCTCACTGGTGACAAGTTTGAGGTTTCTCATGTCACTGGCGCTGAGCAGGAGAAGATTGGAGACGAGAAGATTGCCAAAGGAGACTTTAGTGCCTTTGGCAATTATCTAGAGCAGTTCCTGTTTGCTGATGGTGCTGGGCACGCGTTGAAGGGTGATGAGAATGCGATTGGGTTGCTTGGACTGAAGGAGGAGAATCTTGAGGAGGTTATCAAGAACGTCGTAGCTAAGATCAAGTAAAGTCGAGAGAGACCGTGATTTAAGTATATATTTCACGCACGAGGGTCGAATATGAATTATGTAAGAGCTAGTTGTTCTATTTGTAGCCAGGTGCTTCGTTATGTCTACTTCTTAACAGAGGCGTCAAGAAAGCGAATGGCGTTTCTCAGACTCTCAACATTAGGAATACCATCCGCCTCCGCCTTTTCAATGTCAAAATTTCCGATTCTACCATCAAATCCATGTTCCGCATCCTCTGGGAAGTCCTTTTCAACCTCAACTCCCGCCTCACGAAGCTTCTTCTCAGCTACGATGCTGCAGTCAATCGTGACAGCAGAGTCATTGACGCCATGTAGCAAGAACGTGCGGGGAATTTTGGCAAGGTCGCCGAAAGAAAGAGGGAATAAACGTCGGTGTTCTTCGGGGATGGCATCGATGCCGTTGTTGGCGATCTCGCGGCTTAGGCCTTCAACGCCGGTCATGTAGTCTGGGAAGAGGGCGTCGATATGGAGAGCCGAAGCAACTTGGAACCGTGGGTCTTGCTGGAAGTTCTCAGGCGGACGATATCCTGAGATGGCCTTTCGATCATCGTTTTCTTTCGGCATGGGAAACTGGCTCAACACTGAGGCGGTGTCAAAAGGCGGTGCGCCCCAGATGTTTGTACCGGGAGTAGTATATCTCGGACCAGCTGCATCAAGCATTCCGTAGATAAGAAGCAGCGCATCCGGCTTTTGCTCAACAGCATTCGCAGTCGCCAGAGCGAGATAACCACCAGCGCTGGAACCAGCCAGCAAGATAGGTCCAATAGGACGTCCAATCGCGTCAGCCAGCGACGAGTGAACCCAGTTGTACGCATCTATAGAGTCATCAAGTGATGCATGGGCAGTAGACTCTGGGACAAGACGATAGTTAGGGCTCACGAAGATCCATTTCCGAGCGGTCACAGCGTTGACACCCCAGTATGGAGCAAAACTGTATCTGTCCCCGACGATCTGTGCACAGGTTAGTCAAGTTTGCGACAAGGTTGAATAAGATTTACCAGGAATCCGCCGTGGATGTGAATGAGAACAGTCGTCGGTGAATCGTCAGCTTCCTCTGGGTACACGACATCGAGAACGATGTCGCCATCGGGGGTAGATTTGTACGGGATAGTCTTGTACGTGTAGCCCTTGAGGCTGGAGAAAAGAGATGTGGCCATTCCGAGAGATTCAAGCAGTGTTTTGATGATTGATTTGAGCAATTGATCGTGTATCAAGATATAGAGGTTTTAAATAACGATGGTGGGGGAGCTTCAGAAGATCGCGCGCGCTCGGGGAAGCTCGGTGTTCCCCTGCACCCCGCACCCCGACGCGCCGGATTACGTGACGGCTTTCCCACTGAATACCCCAGCGGCATGTCACTGTCTAAGCAATTAAAGTAAACCCAGCAAAGCTTGTTACAAAATGCCCTCTCAATTTCGCTGTGACTCATAATACTTCATAATATTTTTCGCTTTTTAGTCTTGTTACAGAGGTTAGCGGACTTAAGATCCGGCTCTTTGCTTATTGAGAACGCGAGAATGATACTGTCGGTATTATTCCGAGGACCTGGCTGGACTCGAAATAGACGTGGTACCCCAGACTTGTCAGTCAGAAAGATTGAAGAAAGGTTCTTCTGACATTGACAGGCGGTGTAAAGATCTCCGACCTTGAGACCTTGCATGGAATTTCTCAGATCGACAAGCAGGACTGAGCTTTGGGAGAATATGGCTGGAATCCTGCTTGATGAAACTCCAGGGACCCCTCGCGCATTATGATACGAGATAATCCCGTTTTACAAGGACTAAGGACGCTCCTTTTACTTCTTTTAGCTGACGGCATTTTTATATCACAGCCTTCACAAGCATCGGCATTTGCCTACCGAAGGGATCCCTGAACATCTACACACAGGTTCTCTTATTACTTATAACAAGATCACGTAGATCCATCCAGAAAAGTAGCTCTGTAAGCCATTCTCGTCATACAAGCACGGAATCAACTAGAAGACCAAAAACCTTTAACTCCCTACAAGACGACGCCGCGAGAGCGAGACGACTGGTGTCCACACAAAGGATCGAATCACGTAAAGGAGTATCCTATCTCTGCCTTTCCAACCTCCTTCCCGCGACAGAAGATTCGACATACCAGTACACCAATATCGTCACTGAGACGGATCGTCAGGGTGAGTAGAAGCTGATACCAGTGAATGCCATTGGCGTCTTGAATGGACTTGATCTTGGTCTTGTCAATGCCGATGTCATCAATGGTATACAAAACCTCGCCAACTTTCTCAATTCCTAGCCATCATTAGCTCTAAGGTTTCATATCTTGGGAATCTTAACTCACGTTCGTTCTCGATAGTTTCAGGTGCCTCATCCAAGCTGCACGAGTAAAGATCATGCGTATGCTTTCCATCAAAGTATTCTGAGAAGTGCGAGTAGAAACTTGTACTGATCTCAGTGTCATCGTTGAGAAGAGCCCCCTGTGATTCATTAGTCTAATATTCTTTCGAAATTATTGAAAGCTTACCTTCCCAATCTCCCAATCCATGAAGCCAGAGAGGTTTTGCTCCTTGGTCCAGGGATCGATCCATAGCCTTCGCTTGTTCTCATCAAAGTTGAAATGGACCGCTGGATCATATGTTCGAGAGATACTATGTCCATAGTGTCGACGACATTTCCTGGGTCCAACCATAGAACCTTCGACGCCTCGTAACACAGCGCCGCAAACAACAGCTGCCCAACTGGATATTTGTCAGTCATCACTTGATGTTCTTTTACGAAGGGGCACTTACGCTCCTGTCCACGGTGTTGTAAGCCGTATCTCTTGCTCAGAGCACCATTCCAGCAACCTCTCCTTGACATAAGGCGAGGAGCCAAAGCCACCGACCAGACACATAGTCTTGATTATTGGTTCTTTATCTCTCTTGACTTGATCAACCTGATCCTTCACAAGCTTGAGAATAACGTCAATCACGGGGTCAAAAAGACTCTTCATATCATCTTTGCTCAGAAGCACCCAGTTAAAGTCAGGGTCATAGTACTTTTGCATCTCCGGAGTGACCACCAGGTTTCGCATCGGTAAGGTCAGTTTATAAGACTTCCTGCTCGGTGTATCGAGGCTGAAGTCTCTTTTGCGATTCTCAAATTGGTCCATGAACTGACTCCCGGGACCTACGTGCTGTGGCCCCAGGCTGGTGAATGCAGTCCCGAAGCGTTCGGAAAGGAGCTTGTAGAGATTGCGGTCTACGAATGTCCCGCCGCATTTGCCGCCTGAGATTGTGAGCATAACCGTTGCATCTTCAGACAAGGACTGTTTTACCTGCTCCGATGGCAATCTCTCTCAGCCTTAGAGTAGGGGACTTTCTGACTATCTCCGATGTCGTGATATCCTAGCATTCTTAGCAAGATACAGGTCCTTGAGTAAAGTTGGACTTACGACAGTACCACCGCCAAGATCACAAACCATCACGCCCGTGCCGACCTTAGACCGTGTAAGTATGGACTCAAAAGGTGAAATGACGCTACCCACATCAACAAGATCTTCAACGTGATGAATGCTGGACTTCAAAGCCATATGCGCAGCCGCGTCTGGTTCTGTGATCAAACTCAACCGATCAATAGGTCTCGACGCAAATCCAGCGTCCAAAGCTGCAGCTCTAGTTATGAGCTTCGCTCTCTCCGTCCAAGTTGCAGGAACAGTCAACCAAAAGTCAACAGGCATCTCCTCAAGGATATCCACTCCAATCTTCTCAATGACAGCTTTCTTATACATAGAATACATACCCTTCAGGTACTCAGTGACCACGTCTTTGGCAGTTCTGCCAGCGGGTAACCTCATAAGGCCATTTCCAGCGGCCTTGTTAAGATCTGGATCATCATACTCTGTCGCGAGTGCTTGATCATCTAAGAGGAGTTTGGTCCATGCGTAAGTCTTCATACCAGGTTCGATTTGATAGCCCCATGCGTTCTCATCGAGATCGGGGTTCTCATCTTTGAAGGCGACCCATGACGGAGCTTTGTGGCAGTGTTCTGCGATGTGAGTTGATGAGCCGGGATATTTGGTCCATGGGTGAATGTCTTTGAAGTCTGCGGCATTTGAGAGCGCAAAACTGAGACCTAGTGATGAGAAGATCAGCCACGGCAATTAGTCATTGGGTTGCAGTGTGCTGACCTGAATATGTTGTCCCGTAGTCAATGCCGACTATCAGCTTTGTCCTATTTCTCACAGCCAACATGATTGTCGAACGGATTTGTGCTTGCGCCCTCAATTGCGATATGAAAAGAACTGTAGCTCACTTGACTGAGGCTCTGATATCTTGATGGAATGACTTGCATCATGTTCAAATGGTCACCTGGCTCAGGGCGGCAGCTTAAACAGTTCGCCATGTTTGCGGCTGATCTCAGTACGCCTTACAGGGGTGGTTGAAATGCACGGGCGTTTTGCCGTGTGTACTGGCGTTTTGTCGCGGGGCTCGGCCTTGCATATGCAGCCACTATCACGGCTGAAAAGCTAAGGTTTACAGGGAGGGTGATGGATGGAGGGGGAGGGGGAGCCAAACCACTGATTTCCTGCGGGGGACGTCCATTTCCGGTTATAAATAGTGCTTTTGTTAATCGAGTCAGGGAAGATTACATCGTCATGCAATTCGACTAATACAGCTTTTGAACAGCATTGCAATGGGCGGAGAATCTGAGCAACGATGTGGAGAGGATGGTCCTGGTGGAGCAGCTCTGAAGGATATCGGTGACCAACTCCAGCCAAGAAGTGAGGATGAGGGACCGTATGAGGAGGTATTCAGTTTCGAATTCGCAGTATTCCTCTTACTAAGTTTGCAACAGCCGAGATACTCCAAGATCGATGATAAGAGACCGAAATATCATCCTCCAGAAGACTCGATCATGTCTGACGTCGTTGAGACAGTGAAGACGTCTGATCATCAGCCAAAGGTGAGCTCACAAGCAATACATAGTTCATCCTAGCCACAGACTGAGAAGTTTTTAAGCAAAATCCTGGGGTTCTTGGGCGTATCACGCAATCTCTGAACCCGTTCGGCCAGCCAGAGCCTTCTACAGTTCCTGAGAAAGTGAATAAGAAGAAGCCAAGCCACAAATCAGAAACCTCAGGAGAAAGCAAACTTCAAAAGGAAGTAACCCAATTACGAGCTGACAAAATTTCTCTGAGCACGACTCTCAAGAACCTAACAATCAAGTTTAATTTGCAAACCAATGACCTTGATGGCAAAAAGCGCTTGATCAAGCAATGGGAAGATTGGAAAGTTAAGTCCGACGAGCACTGGCGCAAACGTGGAGAGGAACTCAGGAAAGCAGAAAGCACTTACAATCGCTTATTTGATGACTATAAAAAACTCAAGCGGACAAAGGAAGATCTCGAAACCGAGCTTGACGAGGAAAGAGACGTGAACAAGACTCTGAGACAAGATATCCAGAACCAAGAGGTCGTGGTCACTGAGGCGCATTCGAGAGCTATATCACTACTGGCTGGTCATGTTTCAAGCGATTTTCCTGATGATCAGGTTCGAACTGAACTGGGAGATCTGTTTGAGAAGTGCTCCGAATGGTGTATAGACAATCGCTTACCGCTGATCGAAAAGGTCGAAGAGACGCGAAACCTGCTGCTTACTGAAGGCATCATCAACGATCTAGATTGCGAGGAGCATCTACGATTCGACCTGACGCACAGAACAGCCACAGCTGTACTGCTACAGGCTGCACTAACGAAGACGCTCATGCAGACATTTCTCGGAAACCCATTCTTCCTTGGCCAACATTGCTTGAACAAAACCGCTCTGCAAGGAGGTTTGTACACTTCACAGTCCCACGCAACAAGGCAAACTGACACAACCCCAGGCGCCAGCGCAGAAGCCACAGTGACGTGGAGGATCCAGACTTGTCAATATCTAGAGCAAGCATTCCCCCCACACAACCAAGCACTGCAAACATATGCCGAGGGTTTCGCAAGGACTTACGAACCCCTCATCGAGCCCCTCGATAGAGAAAGCCTCACTCAACTTACCAAGCTTTTCGAGACCACATGCAGCCTAGCGCTCAGACTCTGGAAGCTAAGAACCAATATCCGCATCGAGGCCCTAGGCGATGCAACCCTCCATCGGTTCCAGAGCATGTTCGGCGACATGGAGGCGCATCCCACCGTCGGTCTCTTGAAAGGTGATAAGCGGTTCGATGGTCGCCCGATCTGTGTGGTAGTGCGCCCGCGGATTGTCTCGGAACCAGTGGAATCTGAGAATCGTGGGCGAGGCATTGTCTGGTCGCCTGCGCAGGTTTGGGTGTCTAATTGGGAGGATGCAGGGTATTAGTGGATGGTGGCGCGGGACTAGTGGTTGATACCGTGTTTTGGGTGTTCAGCTTGAAATGCAGGTTTTGCGGTAGCGTGAAGGTTGAAATAGAACGGTCGTTTTGTAAAGCTAGTGCTTATCGTTGACGAATAGAGTGTGAATTGCCCCTCATGCGATGTTAAGCTTGATTTTTGGTGTTACAGTGCCGGATACGTCGGCATGAAGTGATTGAGTCTAGTCTGCCTTGCTGTATTTATCAAGAGACATTCTCTTACTCTGAAGTCTAGACTCGAAGCTGGAATTTAGTGTATCGCACTTATTGTGAACCCTGTAAGCTTCCATCATGACCAAAGTTGCCCAGTCTTTGCCAGAGGCTCCTTCGGTGGGAACGGACACGTCCGTGAGCGATGAGTCGGAAAGCTCTCCTCCCGTACTGTTGATTGCGGTGATGGGAGTGACTGGCTCTGGAAAGAGTAACTTCCTTCGGCTCTTGACTGGCAGGGACGATGAAAATGGGCCCCAAGTCGGACATTCACTTGGGTCATGTAAGTTAACACCAGACTGTGGATGGTGAATGAACGTTAACCGCCAACAGGCACGCAGAAGACAGAAGCCTACGAGTGCCTCATCCAGGGCCAGCAATTTGTCTTTTTTGACACGCCCGGCTTTGATGATACGTACCGAGGTGATGCCGACATTCTTGCTGATGTCGCTCAAGCCCTCAGCTCTTCGTACATGAACAATGTCAAGCTCAGTGGAATCATTTACCTGCACCGCATCAAGGACGAGAGAATGACCAATGCCATTATGCGAAACCTCACTATGTTCCGCAACCTCTGTGGTGATGGCGCTTTTGAGAATGTCATCCTTGCGACTACTTTCTGGGATGAGCTACAGGATGAGTCAAAGGGAGCAGCTAGAGAGCACGAGCTTATCTCAACCCCTGAATGGTGGGGATATATGAGCAACAAAGGCTCAAGAATTCGACGATTCCACAATACAAGAGAGTCTGCTTTTGAGATTGTCAACGAGCTCGTTGATCTCCCTGCTGTAACCCTACAGATCCAAGAAGAGATCGTAGAGCAAGGTCTTGGAGTCGACCAAACAACAGCAGGTGAAGCTCTCAACGAGGAACTCAACAAGCTACGAGAACAGCACCAAGCCCAACTCAACTCCATCCGCGAAGAAAAAGAACAAGCCATCAAAGACCGCGATGTGCAACTCGAGAAAATGCTCGACAAGCTCGAACAAGAAAAACAGCAATTCATGCGCCGTCTCGAAAGCGAGCAAGCAGCCCTCCACGCCGACCGCCGCGAACAGCAACGCCGCATGGAACAGGCCTTCAACGACCAACTCGTCCGCCTCGAGCGCGAACGCAAGGCAAGAGAAGCCAAGATCCAAGACCTGGAGACCCGACTAAGTACCGAGCGCGCAGATGCCAACGAGCGATTTCAAGCTGCTATGGCAGAATCGAACCGCATGGTCAGCGCGCTGAAGCTCGAGATGGAGACGGCGCGTGCGGAGGATAGGGCGGAGTATGATGAGACGATTAGGAAGATTGAGGAGAGGCAGAGGGGGGCGGTGGATGAGGCGGGAAGGTGGAGGGAGGTTGAGAGGTTAAATAGGCAGATTAGGGATGCGAGTACGGCGCAGGTTGCGGCGCATGGCGTGGAGAAGAGGAGGATGGAGGCGAGGATTAGAGAGTTGGAGCAGACGAGGAACACGAGTAACACGAACTTTTGGGATGTGGTTGGGAATATCTCGAATGTTGCTACGGGGATCTTGTTGCATTTGCTTTAGATCGAGCTATTGGTGTTTAATGT
>JAAOAK010000217.1:0-63071 GCA_013396175.1 Fusarium denticulatum | reverse complement strand
CCAAGAAACCAACCGGCGGTCCTCCGTCCACATAATCCAATACCAACACCTCACTCTCACCTCGGCCGACCCAATGTCTTCTACGACCATGTATATATGTACATGTACCCTCCATCCCAGATGCTAACCTCTTCTTCTTGTTGAAATTTCGTTTTCTCCTCCTCCCTTCGACCCTGTTTCTCCCTCTCAACTCTTCTCTTTTTACCTAGAACTGCTGCCACCTTCACGCAGCCTGCGACACGTCTTATAGTATCCTCTGCGGTGATCGACATTTGACCGATCCAGTAGGAAGACGCCCACGTTCGAAACGAGCCTTCTGATCGACCACGCCTGGACCTGCAAAGAATAGGTAAGCCTCTTGTCGAGCAAAGAGCCAATACCCCAGATTTCCTCACAGCGTTTGGATCCTACTTCCTTGTTGGCACCAGGCAATGGCCCTGTTTTGTTCGGCCTCTGGAGTACTCAGGGCACACTGTCCGATCATTGGGGCACGATGGCGTCAAAGGCACCTCACTATGGAGCTCAAAGTATTTGGACCCCACTGCCGCAGTCTTGGAACGGACTGGGGGGAGAAGACCTGGAAACTGCCTACAGGCGGTGTCAAACGCCTGTGCTGTGCTGTCTTGGTAGGAAAGCGCAAGTGATAGCGAACTGGGTACCAACTCTGAGGCTGCCACCGCTGCTGTTGGTGTCTGATCTACCCCCCCGAACAATCTCAGTGTCACTGCCGGTCTCCAGCGCCTGGGCTGCTGGTGCAGCTTGCCCCTCACTGAGGTACCTACTCACGGGCCTGAGTAAGGTAGACGGGACAGCCCAGCATTCGGAGCGTCTCCAACTGGTGGTCTACTTTCATGAGTCTTGTAGTGTCTCTTTCTGTGTCATTGTGAATTTGCCGAATACCGGCTCTTTCAGGTGGCAATCCATAAACACTCATTAACTGGCTGACCTTTGTGCCATTTTATGGACTGTTGCTGACCTTGCGATCATTGATAGACAGACACGTTGCTCTTACCTACGCATTTATTTACCTACCCCGCCATTCCGTACCTGTCAACGGGCACTGAATACGATCAAAGGAAAAGACGGTCCAAGACAAAACAACGACGATCAGACAACCACTGCGTTACAAAGCCCATTGAGTGATATAGCAATCAGTCAATCAAACACGCTTATTGCTGCTCTATCCAGTGAGATCTCGCACGTCTCTTTCCGCCCCCGCTTGAGACGCTTTGCTCATCGACATCAAAACCTGCATCGCTTTTTTTTTACTGGTACCCTGGTCACGGTCATCGTCTTTTGCTCGATCGTCGATTCACCATTCACCTGACCCATCATCGGTCCATCCCATTTCCATATCCAGCCGCCCATCCAATCCAATAACGAGATTACCTCTCTGTTCTTCACTTTATCTCGCACCGCACCGCACGCCAGGCCCAACATATAGCTTTGACTACGATCTTAGACGATTACGTCTGCGCCCCGCCCACCATCATCTTTACCTCATCTTGGTGTTCCTCGTTTTACATCCAGGAAACCGACTACTTTTTCTCTTCACCCTCAAACATATCGTCCAAAAGAATCACATATTCACCATGGCCGAGTTCGTACGCGCCCAGATCTTTGGCACCACATTCGAGATCACCTCCAGGTAAGCTCCATACATTTGAAGCTGACAACCATCGCATTACTGACTCGATTTCACGCAGATACTCCGATCTCCAGCCTGTTGGCATGGGAGCTTTTGGCCTCGTTTGGTATGCTCCCTTAGATGTTCCTCCTGATCCTGCGCATCCGACTGACATGGTTCCCTTTGCAACAGCTCTGCCCGGGATCAACTTACCAACCAAAATGTCGCAGTCAAGAAGATCATGAAGCCTTTCAGCACACCTGTGCTCGCAAAGCGCACATACCGTGAGCTCAAGCTGCTCAAGCACCTCAAGCACGAAAACGTGAGCATAAGCCCCTACACAGCTCAAGACTTCCGTGTATCTTCGCTTTCAACGCGTCTCTTTTCGCTTGACCTGTCCTTAATGGTCCTTGCTATGAGCAATTGCAAGGCTTCCGATGCTAATACAATTTTGCCGCCAGGTCATTTCTCTCAGCGACATCTTTATTTCTCCTCTGGAAGATATGTGCGTTCCCAACCGCGGCCTGCGTTGCCCCTCCCCCGCCTCGTTCCCCACGTTCTTGCGCTGACAGCTCTGTAGCTATTTTGTCACAGAGCTCCTCGGTACCGATCTTCACCGGTTATTGACATCGCGCCCGCTTGAGAAGCAGTTCATCCAGTACTTCCTCTACCAGATTATGGTACGTATCAATGGCGTCTAGACAAAATGGCCGCTACAGATCATTTGCTGACATGAGTTGCCTTGCAGCGAGGTCTGAAGTACGTGCATTCGGCCGGCGTTGTCCACCGCGATCTCAAACCCAGCA
Organism: Fusarium denticulatum; assembly: GCA_013396175.1. Taxonomy (NCBI): domain Eukaryota; kingdom Fungi; phylum Ascomycota; class Sordariomycetes; order Hypocreales; family Nectriaceae; genus Fusarium; species Fusarium denticulatum. Next base: position 60,638 of record JAAOAK010000217.1, on the reverse strand, counting down.
ATATCCTCGTCAACGAAAACTGTGATCTCAAGATTTGCGACTTTGGTCTTGCACGAATCCAGGACCCTCAGATGACTGGTTATGTCTCCACACGATACTACCGAGCCCCCGAAATCATGCTCACCTGGCAAAAATACGACGTCGAGGTTGATATTTGGAGTGCCGGTTGCATCTTTGCTGAGATGCTTGAAGGCAAACCTTTGTTCCCTGGAAAAGATCACGTCAACCAATTCTCTATCATCACTGAGCTACTCGGTACCCCTCCTGATGATGTTATCAATACCATCGCCAGCGAGAACGTGAGTTATAATGCCTTGCATTGTGTCTACAATTCTAACGGCCACCAGACACTGCGGTTTGTGAAGTCCCTGCCCAAACGTGAGCGACAGCCTCTTCGTAACAAGTTCAAGAATGCCGACGATTCGGGTATGAAATGACTCCTCCGTTTGAACCCTGAGAGATCACCAATTGACAAATTACTAGCTATTGATCTGCTCGAGCGCATGCTTGTCTTCGACCCTAAGAAGCGAATAACTGCCACAGAGGCCCTCTCCCACGACTATCTTTCTCCCTACCACGACCCCACAGACGAGCCTGTGGCAGAGGAGAAGTTTGACTGGAGTTTCAACGACGCCGATCTGCCCGTTGATACTTGGAAGATCATGATGTTAGTGTGTTGCAAAACTGCATGCATCGAATATGCTAATACAGAACAGGTACTCAGAAATTCTCGATTACCATAACGTGGAAGCTGGGGTTACTAACATGGAGGAGCAATTCAACGGACAATAAATGGGGGATGTGGTTAATAACGGGAGAGGATGCTACCAGTGCATAACGAACATGAGGAAGAAGCAGACCACGTCACAGTGTCGATGATACCACGAAATCCAACGCATACGCCCATGATCCATATATCTTACCACAATCACACTACCCCGTGCCCGTATGAAAAGAAGATGCAGGAAGACGCGACAAGACGTGAAAGGAGACGAACCGATGATATATCCATCGCAAGAAACAGGCATGTACATGCAAAATATACGAACGCAAGTATGGCGTTGGGGAGACAGGGAAAGACTTGGCTTTGGTTTTGATTTTGGAATTAAGCAACAAGGTCCTTCATGGGGAAGATGTTCGATCGTCTTTGACAATGGGGGAACTTCGTTTTATTCTCACCTGTTTATTGCTGTCTAGCTCTCGCTTTTTCAATCACGCCTGCTTTTCTATTTGGTATCTGTTCAAGCAAGGATGCAGCGGGGCATGAAAATACACGACGCACAGGGCTTTTAGGTTATAAATGATTCTTCTGCTCATTTAGCTGGCCCCTAGCTGTCTGAGGAAATTATAGAGCTTGTAAATGGAACTTTTGTTAAAGAAGTGTCCCTTAATCTTGTCGAAACACTCATCCATCGATAAGTTATAAGGACGACGTACAGATGTCCCAGACGTATGTAAAATATTTCCCACTTTTGATCTCATCCATGCTCTGACGTGTTCATCTTGACCAGACATATCTATCACAAACAAAGTGCTCCTCCGTTAAATGCCCTGTTGGGAACTCTCCATCTCTAGCAAAGCCTGCAGGTCCTCCATTTCGCCGCTATGGTAGACCATGTCGTAGAACTGGCCTCTACCGTTATACAAATTGCGAGGTGAGCCATACCTGGAGAGGATTGTCAGTTGCCCGTATGAAAAGAACCAGAGTCAATGAGATCTTACTCAAGAACACGCCCGCCACTCATAACCACGACTGTATCATAATCAATGATTGTACGTAAACGATGCGCAATTGTTACCAAAGTCCGCTCTCCACCGACCGCTTCAAGTTCCCGCCGCAGGACGTTTTGAATACCTCGGTCTGTCTCATAATCCATGCTGGCCGTGGCTTCGTCGAGGAGCATCAGCTTGCTCTGGCGAATCAGCGCACGGCAGAGTGAAAGAACTTGCCGCTGACCATGAGAAAAGTTCTCACCGCGAGCGTCGACACATGTCGAAAGATTTATACTATTGTTCTCGTCATCGCGAAATTGTGTATCATTGTCGCTGTCATCAGAAGTATGAGGAGAGAAGGATGCGATGCCTTTGCAGTTGTCCAAGGCCTTGTCGAGAATGTCTTTGGGAACTCGACCGCTAGGATCAAGGTTGGACTCCACTGTCCCGTTGAATAGGACAGCCTCTTGTGGTATGATTGTAAGGCTTTCTCGGAGGCGGTGCCGAGGAATTTTGGTAATGTCAATTCCATCGTATAAAATTTCACCAGAGACAACATGTGTGAAGCGAAGGAGGGAAAGCACCAGCTGGAAATCGCAGTCGTTAGTATTGCCCGAAAAGTGCTGTAAAAGAGTGTAAGTATACTGACAGTGCTTTTCCCTGAACCTGTCCTTCCTATGACAGCCACACGCTCACCCGCTTTGAACTTGAGGTTTATACCGGTGAGAATGTCGGATCCATCAGGATCGTACCGGATTGTCACGTTTCGAAACTCGATCTCGCCAGATCGAGGCCAGTTCTGGGGAATTACGTGGCAGGGATCATCTGTGTATTCACCTTCCTCGGGATACGTCTTGTCTTCCTTTTCCTCGGGTTCCAACTTGACGTACTCCCTGACTCGGTGAAACTTGATACTTGGTCAGCAGGTACTTTGGCAGATGATAACAAACACACTCACGCTCTGCATTTCAACTTCCAAATCATTCATCGCTCGAACAAGTAACAGGATCGTCTGGCTGAGTCCATTGGCATTGGTGAGGGAGAATCCGACCAGCCCTGCAGCCACCACACCTGTCTGTGATACGGCAATTATACCTGCCGACAGACCGACGAGAGCTGTCACAAGATCCACGCGTACAGCAACCCAACGGTTAGCGTTGAAGCTGGCCTCGGCCGAAGCTGACCATGTACGCAGCCTGGCCGCCAACTCTTCTCGAAATCTTGACGACATACCACTCCTGGCCCGAATAACAGGAAGACCAGCCAATGTGTCAGCAAACTGGGAGAAGACAGGCGACTGAGCAGAAGACGTTAGCCGTTTGATTACAACGGCAGTTCTAGTGTATGCTTCTCCTATAAGAACACCAAACAAGCACGTGAACAGTGCTGGTATCATGAAAACCGGCATTATGCTGCTGACAGCTCCAATGCGAAAGAGCATGAGAAGGACCGTATCAAGCATGATCCGTAGCATGGTACTGATGGTACCGTCGAGTGACGCCATATCACTGGAGAAGCGGTTTGTGATGCGGCCAATAGGGATATGCTTGAACCATGAAAGGGAGACGTGCATGATGGCATGTATGAAATCGTTGTGTAATCTCTTTGCAGCGTTCCAAGCTCCCCATTCGAACATTATGATAGCCAAGCAGTAGCTACCAATTTCAAGGAACGTAAGGCCTGCAAAGATCCCCATATAATAAGGAATATCAATGTGAGCCTGGTGATTGTATGCTTCTACCCAGACAGAGAGCCACAAAAGACTGCTAAAGGTAAAGATGTTCGTGGCAAGTAAAAGTCCCAGGCAGACAGCAACAAAGACCGGATGTCCAAAGTAGCTCATGTATTGCAAGACTGGTGACCAAGTTAGCATCCCTTCACGACTGGGAAGGGAGTAGTACTGACAAGTCATACGGCCGACCTTTCCAGAAGCTTTCATTTCCTGATTGACCACATCCTTCAGGTGTTTTTCTTCAGGTGCTCGGTCAGCGTCGTTCAAGGTATCACCATTTGACTGTATTTCCTGAACTGTGTCATGAAGTGCGTCCTCCTCCTCATCAGCATCTCCTCCAAGGACCTGAGCGATAGCAATTGGTTTGCGAACAATACCAATTTGGGGCTCAGCCGACTCGATTTGACCCTTCTCTAACACAACAGAGAGATCGGCTTGTGCTGCAATCCAGGGAAGATTTGTCACAAGTACAGTTGTCCTCCCATTCAGAAGGTCAGAGCAAAAGCAGTGTTTCCAAACGCCAGCAGCTGTTTTTGCGTCCAGAGCAGCAAATATATCATCGAGTAACAGAAGTGGTGCTTTACAGTACAATGCTCTTGCAAGAGCAACTCGTGCTTTTTGGCCACCTGAAAGAGAAGTTCCGTTCTCTCCCACGATGGTCATATCCTTGGCCGGTAGATCCTTGAAATCCTCCCATAGGCAACATGCTTCGATGACGCGATCGTAACGTGGTTTTTCCATTGGACTGCCAAATATAATATTGGCCTGTATGGTCTCATTCTGCAACCATGAAGATTGAGAAGCGTACGCTATATCGTCTGGTCTGGTCACATTTCCACTCTCTAAGTAGGTCTCACCAAGGATAGACAGCAGCAGAGTTGTTTTGCCGCTGCCACTCGGGCCGCTAACGACATTAAGACCACCTTGGGCAAAACCAAGCGTTATGTTGTTTAGGGTGAAACTGGCTGTCTTCGTCTTCCGGAACGTGGCATGATCAATGTGAAGGGGGCCAACGGGGTAATGAGGAATAGGAACTGTACTCTCAAAGTACTTGTCGAGTCGGGTCACTGACACCAACGCACTCGCGAAATTCCTGCCAAAGGCACTAGCCTGCATGATATTTCTGCGAACATTCTTGACGAGAAATATGGTGGTGAAAGCCGTTGCGGCATCAAGGCGACGCTTGGAGAGCCCCACGTGCAAGCCAAACATAACAAGTAAGGATAAGTAAGGAACAATCTGCATGACTTGGTTCAATGAAGCTTGAATCATTGAAGTCCTCCAAAGCTCCCTTTGTTCTTCGGAACGCGCATTGATGATCTTTTCAGTGATAGGGTCCTCCCAGGCAAAGTACTTGATGGCGCGAAGGGACGCAAGATACTCTGTCACTAAAGACATGCGAGAATCCTGGGCTTTCCTGACTCGGCGCTGTGAGTAGAACATTAAGCGCCCAAGCCATATCGAAAGAGGTGTGGCCAAAAATAGAATCGCGTTTCCTACCAGAGATGCCCAGCCCATCATTCTGTACATTCCAATGAGCGATATTATGGTACCGACGGGAGTACCAATAGTGGCCTGGATGATGTCTCTTGATCTATAGATTGCGTCTATATCGGAAGCCATGAGGTTAGCCAAACGTCCTGCTGATGTGGTCTTGGCAGCGGCCTGGCCGCTCATGCTCTTGAGTTTCGCGCCACCGGATTGTAGTTCAAAAGGATCCTCTTCCATCTCCATTGAGTCTAGGGCAGTGTAGTACAGCTCTTGAGTGAATGCAGATTTGATACGAACCACGAGTCTAGTAGATGTAAAGATGTACTGCTGGAAGGCAACGGAGCGGGATAGTGGGCCGATGAACATGAGGAATAGCCAAAGCCACGGTTTATAGATGGCACCGCTAGGATCAGCAAGATATTCGAGCAACTTGAACATGGCGAATGCGGCTATATTTTCGACCGTGTATGAGGTGGCTACCCAAAACGACATGAGAAGCAACTCGCGCTTTTGGAATCTAAGAACAGTACGGAGTGTCTTTTTCGAGATTGAACGAGCTTCTTGTACACGTCGTAAGAGGTATATAGGTTCGTCATACCAGGCTAACTTTGGAATATCAGCCATATCAAGTTTCCGCTTCATACCCTTCCAGATGATTGGGGTCAGCCAGTCATAGGTACAGTAGTAAGTGAACCAACTGCAAGTTTCCTCGGGAGCTGGCTCATTCTGGTCGTAACCGGGGATACTGAGATCAACTTGCATTGGTGTCCATTCTCTGGGGGTAATGGCTGCAATGGCAGCTCCTGCCGCAAGAGCGATGATCCCACTGAAAGTACCGGCGTCGTGAAGGCATCTTGTGCCAGTCTGGATACAGGGCAAAGTGTGCCCTGCAATGAGAATGGTCAGAGTAGCCGGAACGACAAAGTTGATTTGATGCAGCGCTACATGGCGCCACTCAAGATGGTTCAAGAGACGAGTGAGGCCAAGAATGAAGGCATATACAACAGACACGATGTTTATCCAATGTAGTCGATCTTGGGTATAAGCAATTGTAATATATACAACAGCAGTAAGCCTTGCCATTTGTGAGGCAAGCTCATAGGGCCACCGAATTTTGGCAGCTTTAGATCGGCAACTAGATCCTTGTCGACGAATTCGGTCTAAGTGGTAGATGAGTTGCATGAGTGACAGGAAAAGCACAACGGCCTGTGGTACCCCAGATTGAGCGAACTGTGACACATGATGGATCCACGAAATCTGGGACATGGACATGGTATTCTGAGACGAGCTAGAATTCTTAGTAAACTCGATCCATCATATTGAGACAGTTCTTACCTAGTCAGAGAACAAGGTTGAGGTATCATGATAGATTCGTTCCCTTGATAGGGAGAGAACTCTAGTCCGCCGAAGCGGTGAATTACGATATCCATCATGGTGATGCAGACATGAAGAATCCGGGGTTATGAAGGAAGAACAGGACAGGACAGAGCAGAGCAGAGAATAGCAGAGTAGAAGCAAGAAATAAAGACTGATGCTTAAGTAAACACTGATCCACGACTCATTATCACGAATACACAAACAAAAGACGATGTTAGTGAAAGAGTCAAGATTTCGCTAGGTTATTAGCAAGCACGTTATCAATCCAAGTAGGAAGTCATGAACAACAATGAATGGTTGTGGGGAGTGGGCTTTGCGCAAGTGGAGCGCCCCATGATGGCGTGGACGCCCGAATATCGGCATCAGGGACGGAATCAGAGCAGGCACAACTGGACGAACTGGATGTTAGCTGCTTTGGCGGGTGAACCTCCGACGTTTTCAGTGGGCAACGGACCTGAACGCCGCTCGGCCCGTGGGGGGTTTAACGCCTCTAGCTGAAAGCAAGGGGCACCCATGAAGTAACGACAGTTATTGGGGAGGACGGACAGGCATCCAAATGGCCTTGAAAGCCTGACTTTGACCGCCTCACCATGCTACTGACCGGTTTCGGTTATCTTGCCCCCTCTGTTTCCTCATTTTCATAGTGAATACTGTAGATGAGAGGTGAGGCAGAGCTGTGGTGGTGTGCTGTGGTGGTACTGCATCTTGTGAATGTTATGACCGGGTCATCTCCAGGTCCGTCGACAAATTGTTGGCCCTGATTTCAAGCCCGTCTCGGTTGTGGCAGACAAAGAGGAGATGATCAACCTGATCAGAAACTCAATCCGATTGCTCGATACGTCGGATCACGGTTGTGCAGCGTGAAGGTTACCTTACTTGGTCCAAGTCCTCTCTATATGAGACCCTGAACTAGGTGGATCCTGTTTCAATACGTTGGCTTCAGCATATGTAGTTATGTTTTTTTTTAAACACAGCGAACCAGCATCTACAAGTGATGAGTTGAGTTGACAAGCATGATAAAAAGTGAAAAGGCAATTTCCTTGCCACACAAGCATTATTAAAGGAACTGCCCTGTTCTGTCCTCCACTGCTGCGAGATGTGAGCTGCCGCCAGCAGATGAGTATAGATCCAAGTGGATAGCGACACAGACACGGCCACCACTGTAAAACGTAGCCGTAAAGCAAAATATCCAACGAGCAAACCCAGATGGCAAGTGCCCAAGGCCCCGCTTACAAACTTGGCTCTTCGTCTTCAAACAGCGAGCCGTCTTGCACAAAATCCACTCCAACTCCCCAAGGATATAAGCCATAATAACATCACTCCAACCATATCCGATCATCCCGGAATCGGAAAAACTGCTCCGGTGTGCTGGCGCAATGGTAGCGCGTAGTCCTCCTAAGACTAAGGCTCAGGGTTCGAGTCCCTGGTATACCGATTTGAGTTTTCTTTTTGAGGTTGATGGTAGAATTTACTGAGATAAGATTTTACTTGAGATTAAAAGAGAAGAGAAGAGAAGAGACCATCGAGTGTATGAATAGAATATTTGTTAATGATAATTTTTATAACTATGCGTATATATAGTACTATACATATGAGCCTTTGTGTCTTTTATTCTCACCACATGGCTCAGAACCCAAGCACACAGCTGTTGCATAATCTCCATCATGGCTTATAGACACCATTGCAGTGGTATCTTCTGCTTCTCCTTCGCCGCCCCGTATACGCGCAATTGGCGGGCCACTGCCCAATACCTCGCCCTTCACAAGCCGTCGCTCAATCATGATATCGTGAAACGTCAAATGACGGTGTGGGTGTGCTTTAATGGCAGCCTCCTTCACGGCGAATCTAAACACCATTCAAGTCAGTGATTACCAATGATGGACCCGAGAACCCCGCACCTTCCTGCTAGGAAAGCAGCACATTTCCACAGCTCAGGATCCTTTGACGCGATGTGTTCATGTGGCTGGAAGCTCTCACTTGCTTTGCTTGTGGCACGCGCTGCCGCCTGGTCGAGTACATTTAATCGTGCATCTTTCTTTGCTAGCTCTTCAGGGGCCAAAACTCTGTTTACAAAGCGTAGAGCCCGTGGGCCTGACAGTATATGATAGATACGGGATATTTGGCAAATGTCAGTCCCGATGTTCAAAGGGAAAGGAAAAGGCCCCAAAGGCTTCATAGCCAGGTGTTGATGGTTGGTGGTCGCTGGCGTACCTAGGTAAGTAAGTGAAGTTTTGGTAATGAGCCGCTAGCGTCGGCAACTTATCGATTAAGCTCCACCACTACCTCAGGGAGCATTTTGCTTTAAGCATCATGTCGATCGTTGGCACAAAGCTGTCAAAAGGCTGGCTTGTGCTGGCAACTATGTTTCGTGTTGTGTCAGGAGAAGCTCCAATTACTACCCTAGGGGAGGAAAGAAAACCCAGGACCTTGACTCTAAGCGATGATATTATTTAGGTAACTCTAGACTAAGCTTAGGGGACTCTTGACTTAGTTTATTTTTAACACCTTATGTCAAGGTCCGATGTTTTCCTGCTCCCCGAGGCTACCTAAGTTCGGGCATACAGCTTGTAACAAATATGCATGTGCAGGGTTTGACGATTCTCAATAAATCCTCAACGTCATATTATTTCTTTCGTTACTCCACATTCGACACTGCTTATCGAATCACGCATGCAGCAGACCGGCTCGAGAAATACAAACAATGATCGCAGGCGATGTGAGTTGCAGAAATAGCGCCGCGATGTTGGGGGAATAGTGCGAGATTGGACAAGCAGAGAAAAGCACTGCCGCTCCCCCGGTAGTGTTTCTCTCCATGGCTTGGTACTTGAAGGTAGTTTTAATTCTCCGCGAGGAGAGGGGCACGCTCCTGATCAGCAGGAGCACTGCGCCAGTTGATCTCCCGGCCAGTCGCAGCAGGAACAGCGACAACGACCGTGGCGATGAAAAGCAGAGCCATTATGACAAAGGCAAAGATCCACTGGAAGGCAATCACTTGGTGAAGGAACTGAGAAGCTCCAATTGCAGCAGCAAAGACGCTCAGTGAGAAGCCCATGGTGTAGTCCTACATACTGTCAGCAAGCTATATGGTTTGACTGGAACGATCGAACAAACCTTGTAGACGGTGACAAAGAAGAGTCCATAGACAAGAATGGACCAGATAAAGATGTTCCCAAAGATGCGAGCAACAAGGTGGTCGGGGTGGGGAACCATGAGAGCACCATTCCAGTAAATGGCGACAAAAGTCCAAGCCAAAGGTCCAGACACCACAGGCGTATGAATGAATCGGGGATATGTGTTGTGGCGGAAGTAAAGCGAGGACAGGTTGATGAAGTTGAGAACGAGAATGACCTCAGCCCAGTGGAAATGAGAGCGGACAAACAGCATGACAAAAGCGAAGTGGAAGAGGTTGTTGAAGATGAAGTGGCTTCCAACGCTGGCGGCAGCGTGAACAATGTCCGAGTTGCTCGAGAACAGGTGACCAATGTAACCAGCCTGGAGAATGAAGAGAACGATCCTTGACAAGCTATCAGTATGCGAGCGTGCGCGAGGGGCTGAGGAGTACGCACCAGTAGATGGATGTGATGATTGGGTTCAGCGTAAAGGCAGTGCGATACATGTGGTTCTGCTCCCAGATCTTTCTATTTCTCGTGTGCCCATCATCGGGACGGTTGAGAGTGTAGTAGACAGTAACGACGAGGGACAAGATCCAGGTGACGAGAGTAAGAATCTTGTAGGTGAGGATCGCACTATTAGAGTGGGATTCCCTCTTACCAAAGGGATTGTCTTTGAATGGGTCAGTCGGGGTGGATAAGAAGCGGAAGACGCCAAGGCAGCTTACACTGTTGCCAGTTTGCCATGATGAAGGGCTGTAGAGCTGAGCTCGGCTCAAGGTTGTAGTCGATGGAAAGAAAAAGAAGTTCGCCGTCGAGACAAAGTTGTGTGTGGTGTCGAAGAAGTGATAGGGGGAGAATATGGAGAGTGTGGAGGGGAGAAGAAGTATTTAAACACCTAGAATTATTTACACAGTGACCTTTTGCTACTGCACATGAGGTGTGGTTCACTCCTCCCAAAGCACGTTAGTTGATGTAGGTATGCGGGGAAGCAGGTCTATGTAGGTAGCAAGGGTACCTACCTAGCTAGGGGGGAAAGAAAACACAGGACCTTGAGCCTAAATGACAGAAACACTGAGGTAAATTTACATAAATTTAGTGTATCTTTACTAAGTTTAGGATATCTTTTGCTGAGTTTATTTTGACATCCTATATCAAGGTACGGTGTTTTCTTGCTCCATCAGGCCTAGGTAGGTAGGTAAGGTTAGTAGGTGGGTTGTCGGTTGTCTTGACTGCAAGGTAGGTAACTTACCATAGCAAGAGAGGTGAGGAGTAAACAGCCACACTCTGGGATCGTCACACCACACACAAATGACACCAAAGATTTAAGCTAACAAGACTTCCATCGACGTGCCTTGTTTCTACTCATAGATTAGTTAGTAGGCAAGGACGCCATTCTGTATCAGGAAATGCGAGAGAAAAAAAAACAAGCCCTCCCAGGCAAGAACTTTGTACAACCACAGCAAGGTACGCGCTCAAAGTCAGTGGAGGCTAGGTACGTACGTCAAAGGATCAGATCAACGGCAGCGGCGGCGCATGACTTGGCTCTTCACAGCCTGTCAGGCTATATTGGATCTTGTCTTGCACAGGCGGTGCTTCTTTCATGGTGCCTTGTTAGACCATATGACCTCGTTTCAAGGGCGCTAAACTACGGATCAGCTATGAAAAGTGCCGGGAATTTAATAGAGGTCGGGCTGCCATTGGTTTTGAGGCGCTGAGACTGACGACCATCACGATTGTGGACTCTATGGGTGTGGTAGGCATGGGGAATGACAGTGGTGCCAGATGAGGTACACGCTGCAACTGTCAACGTAAGTAGTACTGTACCTATCTGTATCTAGGTAGGTATCTGAACGAGGCAGGCTTTGTGCCCGGCATTTCTATGAGCTGACGTACATTCATGTTGTGATGTGAATGTCGTAATTCTGATGTAGGTACCTACGATATAACTCTATAATAAAGATTGCTGCTAGGTTAGTAGGTACCTTGTTCAAACGTGGAAGACCTGGAACAAATACAAGTTACAGAACAACACAAGGTAAGGTACCTACCTCACTTAATCGAGTGGATCTTTATCCCCGAAGACAAGGGTAGATATCCGTACATACATACATAGGTAGTTCTCTGCACAGATCTGCATTTGGAAAGTGCAAGGATGACAGACGTGCAACTAGCTAATGATTGGCTGGTCGTGGATGATCCCGCTCAGATGACGACAACCTGCTCCAAGCTCCTACAGTACTGCTAAGCTAAACGAGCGGCTCATAGCGGGACAATGTTCTGTTTTAACCCGCTACCAACCTGCAACTTGTCACGGTCGTCGTCTCCAACCTTGGGAGGTTTGCACAAACAGGAAACTCGGTTACTGTAATTGTCACCGTAATATAGGTAATGCTATAGTAGGTACAGTCGCTCAAGTCGGTAGGTACTGAAGGTCGTATGGGGGACGAGACTCACCTTGCATTATTTCGTGGTACACTTAGCCTTGCTCATCGAGATTCTTCCCACCGACAGGTACGGAGCAAACCACATATTTCCTGCTTTCTTAGGTTTCTTTCAAATGCCTGCATAAGGTAATTACCAGGTATCTATTGCCCCATGTCCTAATAACGTGTAGGTACCTTAGGTTAGTACCTTAGTTGAGGTAGTACTCAGGTACTAAGGTAGATCACTTATGCCCTAGCCAAGTCATATATTGGATTCGTCTCAATCTTATCTTTCCATCAAGACCTACTCTACTAGTACTATCATTTCACTTACTTCCATGATATCAGTCGCCGTATTTCTCGGATTTAAATAAGAACTGTTCCTTCTACTTTGCTTTTGTTTTAGTGGTCCATACATTTGGATGAGGGAGTAGCATCACTCTCCTGCATCTGCATTGTTCCAATGCAAGTCTCACGGCACGTATCAAATTGTGTTTCAGTGCACCACCTTCATCGCCAATCGAATCGAGCATCAGCTACAGCTTGCAACCCATGCATGCACCCTCAAATTTGGGCGCGCAGATACGTTTGCGACCAAAGCTTCCCCCGATACGTCGCTATGATTGTTGAGGGAAACCGCATCGAATCCACCAGAATTATCCTGATGACCGAGATGATACAATACAGTACTCATGATGGTCAAGGAAGAAATACCCCAGCACAGTCAGGCCAAACTGTTGTTCCAGAAACGCTAGACATGCCCATCAATGCAAAGGCAGCTAGCTAGCTTTGTGGTAGGTATTCTTAGCAACCATGTATGTCCCTGCGACGCATGAGTTTTACAGCTTGGTAAAAGTGATTCAGAACCCGACCACAAAACTCGGCCAATGTGAGACAAGACCAGTACTGTATATCAAACCATTTTCTGCGTTCACATCGAAATTAAAGAATCTGCTAAACCACTGAGCCGTCATAACACTTCATCAGCCAGACTTCTTCAAGGTAGTTCATGCCTTCAAGTGACTGAAATCATGACCAAATCTCGCCGAGTGACAAAATACTCTATCCCCAGCATCTTTCCACTTCTCAAAGCTCGCTTCCCGCCTGGCGCGTCTCTTCTCAATTGAATCTGGGTGGTGGGACGGCATGTGCCAGTCCCTCGATGCGTCTTTGAAGTCATCTCCTAGGATCTGGTTCTCGCTCCTGTAGCTACTCCCTAGTTGCACAACCACAGAGTAATTCGTCCTGTCGTTGATGAGCCACTGATGTGGTTCCTCGTTGCTTAGAGGTTTGCGGTTGGTAGTCCAAGACGATTGATGGCTATCCCGAGAATCCTGGTGAGCCCAGGCAGACTCTTTCTTCTCTCGAATACCACATTGACCAGAAACCTGGCTATCTTGAATTGGTTCGTAGACGTTGGGTATTCGTGGGTATTTGCTAGGTTCCACCCACGAGTTATAAAAATCGTCCGTCATGATGGGTTTGCGATGATGGTATGTTGCTGATGTTGTTTGCATAGTATCAACACAGCTGAAGACGAAAACGAAGCGTTGATCAGTTCTGAGATTGGGAAGGGCACTCAAAAGTCTTAAAGGGTTGCGGGCTTCGGGATTGTCATGTCGATAAAAGTCGGCAGTTCATGCAAATGAGCGCTCGCCCAAAGCTCACGCGCATTTTGCAACATCATGACCAGATCGGGGCCATATCACGCCAATATTGACCAACTACAAGCCAGAATTAAGAACCACGTATTCGATTCCGTTCTAATATGCCAGGGCAGGCCTCAAAAAGCGGCTGTTGGGTATTGGGTGCCGAGTTGGGTGCCGTTGGGCTACAGCACATCTTAGCACATCACCTCACGTGTGAGGTTTGGAATTTCCATCTTCCTTCGAGAAGAGATAAAGAGAAAGAGGCCTAGTCTCTAGTCGAGGCTGTGCTGCAGCAGTATGCTTGTCATATGGGCCTTGCTTGTTGAGAAAAGCCCCCGAGATCATCCGCCAAAGTTGGTTCGCCAACTTAACGCATGCACAGCCATAACGATGGCCAATCAGACAGGCATATTGTGTTGCTGAAATTACAATCGGAGCAAATTACATACAATCAACTCACCCACTTGAGCCTGAAAATGATACGCGAGGCACCGGCATTCTACGTCTTTTATAAATGAGGCGCTCCCCAAGGCAATCTAGAATTACAGTCACATACCGCCAAGAGCCAGGAAAAGTGCAAAATGCTGCTGTCCGTCCTTAAAAACGACCAACAGCCCAGTCGCCATTTGCGGGCGATTCCCAATTTCACTCAGCACTCAACAATCTCTTGACTTGCCTATGCGCGACTCGCAAAAGACAGAGCAAGAACAAGAACCATGGAGTTTAGAGAACGATCATTTTCACGGGGGACTGATGAGAGGCTACCCAAACCTACAACACGCATGAACGACGAGACTTGGGAAAAGTTTAAGCCTTTTCTATGCAATCTTTACAAGAAATATACCCTGAGTGTCGTCATGAATGTCATGGAGAAGAAGTACGGTATTGTTCAAAGGTATCTCACCTATCAAGTACAATACCTAGAATCCTCCATGTTTGACTAACCCTTTCACCAAAAGCAAGCGACAGTATGGCTATCGTTTCGAGAAATGGGGCATAAAAAAGTACAACGCAAATGAGAAAAAGACTTCTCATAATTCTCTATCACCTGGTGGCATTAACGACTTGATGGACTATGGTGAGATTGGGGCCGAGTTCGACCGAGAAGCTCCCTCCTTCAACCAATACCCCCCCGTGTCTGACCGTTGCGGCCCAGACACTCGAATGACCGCCGTCCGATCAGAGCACATGGAGTATGACGAGTCGCTCGATATTCACAGAGCCTCAAAGGTTGTCGTTTCATATCCGTGGGCAACTGGGTCATCTGAGGAAGCGAACAAACTGGCTGCTGACTTTTGTGCCGCCATGCTCGATGACACAAACGCATTTGCCTTATACGCGAATCTCTACGAGGTCTTGTCGAATAGGAGCCAGTCTGTTCCTGAGACTCGTGAGTTTCTTGCCATCTGTTGTGCCCGTGTCGCTGGTAAACCAGACAATGCTCGTAGCGCCAGGGCGATTCTTGCCAGGGAATGGACCGGGACACCAACGACTCGAGTTTCAGACTCTCCATTTGTCCTATCGATGCTCAAAGCGTACGTGGGAAGTCACCAAGAAGATTCGGACAAGTCGGCTTTTGTCAAACAAATCAGTCGTAATGTTGAGCAACTGGTTGGCAGCGACGGATCACTTGGAGAGGTTTCACGCAAGTACTCGTCTATCGATCTCGTAGCCTACTTCTTTCTTGATTACGCCCTCGAGATATATGACGATTGTTTTGACGATTCCAACCCCCCCAACTTTATGACTGAGCACCTCCTGAACGAGTTCATCACGACTCAACCTTTTATGAACGCTCTACGCAACGACTGTCCATCCCCCCTGAGTCTCTGTCTCAGGTGGTGCAAGGAACAGCTCCGACTCAACCACCCCGTGGCTCTACAAGATGCCCCGGTACAGCCAAGTACTGATATGCGTTGTTGGTGGTACAATATTCGTGTCTTTTGCACTCTATGGGGAGTAATGACGCATTTGGTACGGGCGAATTGTGGCCCTGCGTGGTACGCTCAGTGCGAATCAGCCTTTGGTATCCCTCCATCAGAACTTCTCATAACACTGTCATGGATGATTCGTGCAGAGGCAACTCCAACTGAGACTGATCGCATCATCTCTGATACCGAGCTACTCACTCAGGCTGCTGATGGCGCAGATAAGCTCCTCCAAGTCGACGAGTCGCAATTGTGGATAGACTTTCTCGACAGGTTTACTTGGATGAACGAACTGGCCAACCCGGGTGATGCCGAGAGGTCTTTCGAAGCTGCTGTCCAGGATGAGCTGCGCAAGTATGTTTCCAAGATGCTTAGAGTCGAATTGCCACATCCAGCAGGGAGCCAATCTGCCAGTGTTGGAGGGGTGGACTTTTACAGTTTTCCTCAGCACGGATTTCCTGACTTTGACATTAACTCTCAAATGGACTATTATTGACGGCCATCTTTTTACATAGCTTAGAGTCCCTAGAATCTCCTTCTTTACCTGACTTTATTCCTTCTTGGCTCAAGATTCAATTTACGACTCATAATATGTTCCGTTTTGAGGCCGTAGCAAAAAGCTGATTCAATGGTATAGACAGTATAATCAAACAAAACAAGACGGACAAACTCGGTCTATATGATGTAGGGGTATAATCAGGGGTAATCTTCCAGTACCGGCAACTTCCTCATCCGCACGCCATGCTTGATGCCATATCTAATAAAACAAATAGAAGAATTAAAGGAGCATTGTGTCCTTTGCAAGCCAGACATAAATGGAGCAGCAATTATACAAAGCTTCCTGTCAACATCCAGTCTATATCTCATGTACCCTGGGCACATTATTATGTGTCCAATCCTACACGTCCGTCACCAACTGCTCGCCTTCATCAAGTAGTTCTGTGACCTTGCGCACGTTCCCAATCAAACTTCGACCAAGATCGCCAAGAAGAAGTTTCTCGGCATTGGCAGGAAGGCCAAGGTAGGTAGGCGGCTCGCGCTCGGGTAAGCGGTGAATCCAAGCATTGAAGTCCTGTAGATTCGTGCCGGAAGGCACAGCAAGACCGCCGTCAGGCCCATCAACGAGTTTGTGGTCAACTTCGTAGGCGGCAGGAGTCAAGAACGATGTGACGAGTTGAGAGAGCAGTCTAAAGTCCCCTTCATCATCGATCTTGCCACCGTAAGTCTCAGTCACCAGGTAGCGGAGCATCTCCCAAGGAATGTTCTGGGGAGCAATATTGGTCCGGTTTCCAGCCACTCCGTCAATCCAAGTATCAACGATGAAAGCAGAACATTCATACTGCAATGTGTTAGCTATAAATACGATCGTGCTTGAATCCAGGGTTACTCACATCACTATCGTTAAACTCCCAGAATCCCCTCCAACCCAGATTGGGTGCGTATCGCAATCTTTCTTGCACCACTGCATGCAAGAAAGATAGAAGCAAGTAAAGACGAGTTCTCTCGACAGGGCTCTTGGTAGCTCGTGTAGACAGGGAAGACATAGAGTCCTTCATGTTGGCCCTAACACCAGCGGGTTGCTCGTACATGAGCACGCGAGAGGCCCGGAGCAGGTTGACTGGGATCTTCAGGCTTGACTCCATGGACAGGAACAGACGGAAGTCTGAGTGAGGGTTGAGTGACCCCATGCGCTTCTCCAGACTCTGCAGCCAGGTAGGGGCCAAGTGAACGTTCTTGACCAAGACCCATGAGCCCGTTTGAGCGGCATTGCTAATTGCTTTGTCCGCACTGGCCAGACCTTCGTTGGAACCCATGGCAATGTTTGTGCACTTGACACGCATTCTCTCCACCAAATTATCCACCTTGTAACTGGCATCGAAACCGGGGCTCGACACCAGAGAGATTGGCAATGTAGCCGACACTTGAGTAACTGTCTCTTTGAGGTCTTCGACAACATCGAAGATGCCCGAGCCAAAAACCTCGTTAACGAAACGTTCAGCAGCAGGAACAAACCGGTCCATCCTGAAAAGCTTTACGAGCAGAAGAGACAGGAGTGCTCGATCCATGGCCTCGGTCTTATCATCCCAGATCTGTGGCACAGCGTTCTCGGCTAACTCCTCGGTAAAGAACTTATCCCAATCCTCAGCAGAGACGGCGTCCAGCTTTTCCTTGAGAACACCAATCTTCTTGGCCTGGGTGAAGGCCGGATCTCTCTCATCGGGATCTGAAGAGAGGTCCTTACCTTCAACACGGTTATCGAGGATGATGTCAATCAAAGACTTGTCCATCTTGTAGGGCGAGGCCTGTGCGAGGAGCATCCCAAGAGTCACCCGATCCTTCTGGAGCAGACCCAGAGCGGTTCGCTTGAACGTGTTGATGAAAAGATCCTTGACGATAACATCACGCCGGACATTGTGGTCAGTCTGGCCAGCCAAATTTTTGTTTCCGTGGAGCACTGACTGGAAAATGTCAAGGAAGTACTGGAGCGAGAATTGGTAGAAGTGGTTGAGGTAGTGGAGTTGTTCAAGAACAGCAAAGACGGCACTACAGGATCGGGCGACGATACTGTACTGTTGTGTAATCTCCTCGACTTCAGCCATGACACCTTCGGTGCTGCTCATCTTGCCAGAAATTTCGGCAGCCTCAGTCTTGAGAGTCTCTAGAGTTTCAATGACGTTGTCATCATCGAGAATGTTGCCACGAGACTCGTTGAGGGCCTGAAGTAGTCGTTTCTCCAGCTGTCGCAAATGGACCTTGAACTCTCCCTGAAGCTTGATGAGGTTGGAACGCCGCTCGTCAACATCAGGACGCTCAGACTTGAGTACATCGTTAAGAGACTGAGTCTGAAGACTGCTCTGTGTGACAGTAAAGTTGACAAAAGTGGTTCGACTGCAAATATCAGGAGCGAAAGTAGCTGATGGGTCACGGGTGGACAGATAGATCTTGAAGGCAGGCGAAAAGTCGATCTCCTGCTTGCCCAGTTGAATGAGGACACGGCCACCTGTCTTCTGGTATTCCTTGTTGAGGACGTGGTTGAGAATGGGATCCAAATGCTCCGCATCCTGGATGAGGATGGGGTTTCCGAACCGAAGAGAACTCTCGAGTTGCTTGGTAAACGTATCATCCAAGAAACTAGTCACTGTCAGGCGTCGATCTTTGCATTCTCTCTGCAGGAACTCTGTGACTCGTCCAGAGGGGTCAATGATGAGAGGATAACGGTTGAAGCGCTTGAGAATAATGGCATTCTCTGTGCATAAGTCGTCAACGGGCAGGGTGTTCTCTTGCCAACTCAGACGTTCATCCGCAGTCGACAAGTATTCCGTGACAGGGTTGGGAGATTTGTAATGTATGCCAGAGAGGTGAAGCTGGTGGAACCAATCATCCATCATCAACTTTCGGAAAGTCTGGTCATAGAGACCGCTGTAGGCCAAGAAAGCAGCAGCAACAAGGACGTCTCCGACCAGTGTGCTGATTTGGATCTCAAAAGACTTGCTGCCCTCTTCCCAGCGAACTCGTTCCGAAGACAAGCTGTCGAGAAGCCTGACACTGCGATCGACCTTGAACTGGACCTTGGACATCTCGGCTTTAATAGATTGTGTCTCGCTAATCAGCGCAGCATATTCCGTCTTGTACCTATTGATGCTAGATTCCAGGTCTGCAATCTTGTTCTGCACAGCCTTGGCGTCTGCTTTGGTGTTCAGAGCTTTCTCCTCTAGTTCCTCGACCTCGAGCTTGAGAGGGCCAACACGATCAAGAATGTCGAAGTAGTTGACTTGAGCGCTAACCCACTGAACGAGGGGTCCGCAGGCCTTCGAGGCGCGGTTGACTTTCTCGAATGTGAATTCAGGGTTGGACAGGAAATCGTTACGCATCTTGTTCCTGAGGGCCTTCGTCATCTGCTTGGCGTTGTCGAACATGAGAATGCTAGCGATGAAGTCATCCTTTCGTACGATGCCCTGTACGGCCTTCCAATCGTTGATCCTGTGACCAAGAAGCGTACACACGGCGTCCATAGCAAGCCGCACACCCTGAGGTGGATTGCCCATGGATCTGACTTCGGTCAAGTGTTGACGCTTGATGTTACTGACGCTAGCCTTTGCTTCCTCGACCGCAGGTTCTGCCTTTGCCAGATCCTCCAGCACAACCTTCTTCCGTGACGCAACCTCAACTTCTTGCTTATCCAAAGCAGCCTGGATCTCAAGCGATGCGGTCTTTTCTTGCTCCGCCAGTCGCTGATCAGCCACCATTCGTTGCAGCTTCTCATTGGCCTCGGCATCCTTCTGCTCCAGTTGTTTCTTCTTCTCTGCCAGGCTCACTCTAAGATCTCGAACCTTGTCGACAGTGTCTCTGAGCTTCTCTAGGCCAACATTCAGGTGGCGTTGCTGTTCCTCGAGATCCTCCCGTTTCTCGTTATAAAGCTTGACGTACTGGGCAACGAAATCGAGGAAGTGACGAGGGGTCAGGAAAGTGACCTTGCCCTGTTGCTTGAAGAGCTTCTCATTGTACCGCTGCAAAGAGTAGTGAATGTAAACCATAGAGTTGACAACCGTCTCGCGATGGGATGGAGGCAGCTGCAGGCCACGATAGGCCACAGGAACGGTATCAGGGCATTCGAAATTGCTTCGGTCCAGATCAATAGACTGGGTGAGCTCATGGCCGACCTGAAACAGGGCTTGGTCAGACCAGTCACCGAACCAATTGAGAACACAACGGTTGAACAAGGCAGGACTGGTGGCAGCCTTGGAAGAGAGGCCGTCCTCGGGGGGGTTCATGGTGAAGACAACATGGAGGTTCTTCACAATTTGCTGGGTAAACCACTTATACAACTCTTCTGGGGAGTCAAGGTGCAGGTTTTGTCGCTGAGCACCCTCCTTGCATGCTGTCATAAGAGCAGCGTATTCGTCTCCCTCAAAAAGACCTGGCACTTCAGCGTTGGCGAGGAGAGTGTTCATTCTTTCGAGAAATCCTGAATCCAAAACGTTTGACTCATCCATGATAAAGCAAATCTTCTCACCCTTGCAGCCACAACGACGAAGAACGTCTCGAAGATCATCATCAAAGTCCTCGGCAGAATACTTGCCGTGGACCTTGATCTGGAAGACTTTGAGGCCGTTCATCCAGGCCACGAAACGAGACAAGGTGGTTTTGCCACTACCACTCACACCAATCAAGATAAGATGACCCTGGGGCTGTCGGAAGACACGATCAATGCGCAACACATGCTCCAAGACGTCGTTGAACAGAATTAGAGGAACGTCCACCTCCTCTTCGCAAAATGTCTTCAATCTCGCCTTGACAAAATCTCTTAGCTGTTCACGGTCAACCGGAACGTAATTCTTGGACAACCAGTTCGAGAACAGAATAGGCCCTCCCAGGGCCTTCTCCTCGTCGATATTGGGAAAGTATTCAAGTGCGATGCGGCGCACACTTTCGTCGGTCCACTGTCGCTCGTCTTCAGCGACCAGACGATCCTGGAACAAACGAAGAGCTTCGTGAGCCCAGATTCGGATTAGACCTTCAATAGATAAGGCCTCCAGAGGTCGGATAGCTTCGTAAACGCCACGAACCCATCGCGTTAGCTCACGGGGACTGTATACATAGTGGGGTTGAATCTTTGGCGTGAACCTCTGTTGAGATTCGAGATAGAAGCGAACCATGGCATGAGTAAGAGCCTCAGAGTATCCCCTGAGAGATGGAACGATCTTGAGAACAGCGGAATTGAAAGTACCGTAGATTTGGTTGAGGGACAGTTCACCAGGATAGTCGACCATGATCAGAGGTGCGTGTCGGAGGAATCGAGCACCCATAGGGGTACGTCCAGCATCTGTAGGAGGATTGCAGGCACCAACAAATTGAATGCGGTCGAGTGTAACCCAGGACTTATCGGACGTTCGCCAGAAACCATTGTGCTCAACCATTTGGCGCAGGAAGGATATGGCGCGTTGAGTTCCGTATTTATCTGGTGCGGGCAAGTTGATCTCATCGCAGAAAACAACAAGCCATCGACCGATTTGGGTTGGGGATAGCATCACACCGTTCAATGTCTTCTTGTACTCGCAGTATTGCTCAAAGGTTTTGATGAGCAGATCGGGTGTGGTTGCACTTGAGAAGTTCAGACCGACGACCTCCATGTTTGGCAGCTTCCGAAGTGCACTGAATAGAGTCATTGTCTTACCAGAACCAGGAGGACCGCAGAGGAGTAGCGGCTTGTGCTCAGCAAGCCACGAGTACAGAACATCTTCGTGGCGGACAGTATCCAGAGTAGGAATAACCACATCAGTCTGGGTAATAGAATGAGTGTTGACTTCCACAGAAGGAACCTGGTTTTGCCATGGCGCCCATTCAGATTTAGGTAAAGTAACATCGAAGTCGATGAGTGAGCTTGTGCCATCAAGAGGAGGTGAGCCAAAGTTTGCCAAAGCACAAAGCTCGTCGCCAAAGGCCTTTCTGTCATTTAGGGGGCAATCACCCGTGAGGGCCCAAACAAGTGCCAAGAGAAGCTTCTTTGAGATAAATGCTTCGATCTGTTCAGACTCGAGAGGGAAGTCGGAATGCTGGCCATTGTATTCAATTGCATCACGAACTGCTTTGTTGAGCAGTGAGAAAAGAGTAGTCAAAACACGTGCGACTGTAAACTCCATGATGTGGTTGTAGGCCTCGGCTCGCTTCAGGGCCTGGAGAATGAGATCCTCCTCGGTAAGATAGATACGAAGCAAGGCAGCAAACTCGCTCTGCACAGACAAAGTCTTAGCAGGGTTTTGGCCGGTGGCAACGCTGTCTTCATCCAAGTCCTCGAAGGGGACGCTGCTGAGAGTGGACAGATAGTTTTCAACCATCATGTTGGGTGACACAGTGTCCTCACTAAACCAGACCATACCGCAACGACTGACTGTAGCCAGTGTTGCATATTTGAGCGTCTCGACTTCAAACATGATTCGGACGTTGGAGGGTAGATTGAGGCGCTCTCCGTTGGGAAGCGTGAGAAGCTTGTTGTCGTCAAGAACACTGTTCAGATTTTCGACCCACTCAGGATCAACATCACCATCGAAGACAATCCAGTGTCGTTTGGAATCCTCACCACGGAGGTTGTCGACGATCTTTCGGAGGATGCTAGTGAACAGACCATCGGTCCACTCCCGTGTGGTAGAGTCGAGATTTCCGTACAGAGCCTCTTTGGACATGACCTTGGAGTCGATGACATGTGAGACGCCCTCAACGCCCTCGACCTTCTGGAGTGCATCAAGCAAAAGTCTCCAGGCTGCTGATTTTCCAGAGCCAGAGTTGCCGACCATCATCACACCGTGGTGGATTTTCTGAATCTGGTACAGCTGGAGAACCTTTGTCATCCAAAGCTCGTTGACCACAAGGTGACGTTCGGCAGCGAGGGTTCGAATGGCATCTTCCAATTCCACAAGGTTGGCTGGAACGTACTGCACACCAGGAAAGCAATCGGCTTCAATAGTCATCATGATGTCGACATCGGACTTGATCAGCTTAGGTGCAATGGTTTCTCGGATACTTTGCACAAGAATTTCGGGTTCGACGACCTCTTCGGCTCCCAGACTGCCCTCCCCCAGACGAGCACGTTTCAAACCACCGGAACTGACAAGAACACTCTTCAGCGCGCGCAGGCCGAAATCGTAATGTGCTTGCTTGGACAGTTTGCCAGAACATTGGTCAAAGAAGGGAACCGTGTGCTTGGATAATTGCTTGGCTTGGTTAAAGCCTTGGGAGTAAAGCATAACTTCAGCGATGAGCTCCTTATCTGGCTTGGACATGGCGACGCTTCGGAAAAGCTTCTTCAAGTTGTCGGGCAGGTTGGAGCGACCAGCATAGCCAGGGTTCATGGTGATAAAGATACCTGTGTTTTCGTTGACATGGAGCTGGCGGCCCACCAACTCAATTTGCGATTGGTCATCTTCAGCTCCTTGCTTCAGGCCCAGCTGAATGTTCTGAATCTGTTGAGAGACAGCCGAGAGGATTCGTTCTTCCAGACGATTGAACTCGTCGAAGCAACCCCAAGCACCAACCTGGCAAATACCAAGAAAAATGCGACCCATAGCTTGGAAATCGAAAGTGTCGTCACAGCAGAAGACAAGGGTGAATCTACCCAGCTGCACACCGAGAGCCTTGACTGACTCTGTCTTGCCTGTACCAGCGGGTCCATAAGGAGAACCACCAAGACGTTGGCACAAAGCTTGAGTAAGAGTAAGGAAACAACGATCAGTCAGCGGTGTGCGAACAAGACGTTCCGGAACTCCCAGGTATTCGAAACCATAGTTGAGTTTGGCATTTGCCATCTTGATGTAAAGGCGGTCGAGAAACTCGCCATCAGGATTGTAGATGTATCTCATTTGTAGCTGCCAAAGGTAATGGCCCGTGGAACTAGCATTGGCGTTGATAAGCTTCTCAATTGTATCACGCTGGTGGACACATTCTGTAATCAGCTGTTCACATTTCTTCCTCAAGATAACTTCGAGTTCGCCAAGGACGGTGTTTGCAAGCACACGGAGAACTTCGACCTCCCGATCAAACAGCATCTTCAAATTGCTGCCGCCATCAGAAAGGGATTGTTCGACAGCTGTGCTCCAAGCAACCTGCGTGGCTAGAACTACAATCTGACTGGGATAGGCATCCATGAACGCATTCAATGCATCACGATCAATCTTCTCTGATTCGAAGATAGGGGTGTAATGATTGACAGCTTCAGCGAGGAGCTCGGCAAGGGTTGACTTCATGCCACCCTCCAAAAGGGCTAGCCAGTCGTTGATTTTGGGGGTTTTCGCCAAAGAAATCTCTTTCTTCAGCCGAACCACCTCACCTTCTTTGGAAGTGAAGCCAGATATAACAGTCTCATCGTCCATGACGAGCCCCGATAGGCCCGCAAACATTTTCTTGAAGTGCTTGGCAATGCGTAACGTGTCGTTACTGTTACCAATCATCTCGAGCAAGTCTTCGTCACCCACGAAGTAGAATCGTGGGAATGAAACACGTTCCTTCTCTAGATACTCGCCAAGAGCCTTCTGGATCTTGTTGAGCATTTCAGCAAGCCGTTCCAATGATTTTTGCACGTTGGGAATGTTGAGAACTTCCAATACGTATGGTGACTTGTTGGCTTTCTTCATAACAGCCAGGAACTCGCTGTTGATATTCTGGAAGCGTCCAGACTCAATAGGGAGGAGGTGCTTGATATCAGCGTTACCAGTGAAAACACCCTCGAGGTAAACCCACTGACGCTGGACATCAATCCAGACATCAAAGAGCACATGAACACGGTTGAGCTTGTCTTCCCAAGACACAGCTTCTTCCTCAAACTCTTTGTAGTAAGGGGAGTGCTTCATCGCCTGAAGTGAGTTAAGGTTTTCGCTGCACTTGGCAAAAAGATCGTCCCAGCCGCGAATGAGGCGGATCTTGTTTTGATAGTTGACCATCTCCAATGCGTAGTTCTGCCAAGTCTCGCGAACTTGCTTTAGAAATTCTTCGAGGGCCATCTCACCCTGGGCTTGGGCAATAATGTCTTTGACGATGACTTCGGTCGCAATCAGGTTAAGATCCCAAACATCACCAAGAGTCATGGAGCTAGGAGAAAATCGTTTCTGGGGCTTAATCTGTTTATAGATCTTGACCCAGTGACGCTCGCGGATAGCGTCAGACTTCAGGTCGGATAGGATGGGGTTGACCTTGAGGAAGCCACGCAGAATTCCCTGCACATGCTCGAAAGCGGCATACTGGCGCATCCTGCTTGGCATGTCCTTGGTACTCTTGATAAGGTCATCAACCTTGGACCGGATCTTTCGTGGTTGGACAGCAGTCCAGAGAATATCGCGTGTTTCATTGAGACTCGCCCATATAGTAGAAAGGTTTGACCAAACAGACTGGAAATCCCTTACCTCCTCTAGAGTAGACTCAAGAGAAGTATCCATGCTAGCGGGGATATCGAGGGCTTCTTTAGCCTTGACAACCATTTGGGCATCGTCCTGCAACTTCGAGATGCGTGCCTCGAAGGAGGACAAGGTAGCGGAAGCAACGTCAGGTTGAATGGTGCCAGACACTGGCTTCTCTTCATTCCATTGGGCGGCAATCTCGGCAATTCGTTCGTTAACCAACTTATCCTCGGCAGTGATCTTGGCTCGTAAAGCATCGCTTTGTTCTTGAACGATTCTTGACTTCTTCTCGAGAATTTCCTTCAAAGCCTCCCACTGGCTGTCTATCTGCTCAATGTGAAGCCAGTCATTAGGGAACTGGTATCGTTGTCTTACGAGCATGGATTGTCCTTGACGAAACATATCAATCTCGGGCGCCCATGCTTTCACGTTGCGTTTGCAACTCTGAACGACTGTGATGAATTGCACGGCCTGTGCAGTTGATGAGGCGTCGGAGCTTTGACTCTCGAGGTGCTTGCGCGCCTTCTCAATCTCTGCATTAATGTCACGCATGCGATTACCAAGGCGGCTGGCGAACTTCATCAGAATTTCATGTTGCCACTGGTCATACTTCGCGTTGACCTTTGTCTGCACTTGATCATAATCAACAGTGAGATGTCCAAATTCCCGGCTAACCTCTTGCGTGTCAAAGGTTGAGCGGTTTTTGCGGAGATCCTGTAAAAGCTGCAGCCATCGAGGGAGTGGCTCGCCGAGAGCATCGTAAACTTGTTCAGACTGAAGGTCCCAGAGTGACTGAAACTGAAGCCATTTGTCAACATACGCACTAATCTCCCGAAGCTTCTTTTCAACCGAAATATAGACACGCTGCAGAAGTCCGGCGCATTCGGTGGGTAGGTCGGTAAACCGGGCCTCATCGTGAGCACCAGTAGTGAGACTCATCTGATAGCGGGTGGCCTTGATCTTGCGGAGGTTGCAGACAATTCCAAGCCACTCATGAAGATGAAGGAACCAGCTCGCACGCGCAAACTCCAGGGGAGGGTCAAGATAGATTACTTGGTTACGCATGACCACTTCAAGAACAAGACGCTTCATTGTGGGCGTTTCGGACTTGGTCTCATCAGTATTGGTCTTTCGACGAGTTTCCTCTTCGGGTGTATCATCCTCAAATGCGGTGATCCACGAGTGAACTGCACTCTGAAGGCGCATCAGGAGGATAGACTGAATCTTGGCGTTCAGTTCTCGCACCCAGAAGTCTAGGTTGACATATTGTTCCAGGTTCAGTTGATCCACGGCCGATTGAATCGTACCCAGGCGACTATGGAACGCAGCTTCGTCATAGGGGCAAATGTTAAGTTCTTTCAGGGCTTGTTCAACAGTAGTATGGATGAAGTTCAAAGAGACTGCCTTCTGCTGGAGAACCGATACAGCTGCTGCAAATCCACGGATGAACATACCATGCTTGCTCTCGGTATTCTTGGCCAGGCCGAAATCAGTTCCACCGGGCAGCAAAGGGCGAGTCTGTCTATTTTCAGAGTAGAATAACTCATGCGAGTTAATGAAGGATTCCCATCGTAGCGGTACACCCTCCCCGATGAGCCTGTAAACATCATTTCGATAACCATTGAGAAGGACAGCCTCCTCTCCCATGGCAGAAATCTGACGCAGAGTCTGTGAAAGGGTTCTCACGCTCTCCATGAGGCTGACAGCATAGGGATAGACTCGCTTCGCATCCTTGGATACAGTCGTCACAGCATGTGGAACTGAGTACGATTGCCAAGTAAGATTACGAGTCTCCTTGAACAAGGTGATGACTTGCGGGTCAAAGTTCACAGCAAGCTCGAGAATACCACCAGCGGATCTTACACGAGCAATATCGAAAAGCTGTCCCGAAATTGAAATCTTGCGTCGTCCAACGTCATTTAGCCAGGCATCATAGATTCGGCTCGTGTCCAGTTTCTGCTTGAATAGTTCGCTCTCCTCCTGAAGCTTATGGCCTTCGGCGTGCAAAGTCCAGTCTGGACCAAGAACAGCTTCAACCTTTCGCATGTATCCATCAAGCTGGAACTCAATCTGACGAGCCCAGATGATAGCACCCGAAACAGGAGGGAGATCGCGTAGTTGAGCCATAGCGTGAGTTTCTGAATGGCCATACTGTTGCTTGAACCGCTCATGGAGGCCGTTGATCGCTTGCTTGACGTGGTCCATAAGCTGGTTCTGGTATTCCTGAATGGCGCCACGAATCTTTGGGCGCACGAAAAGGGCGTTGAATTTGGAGAATACTCGGAACATCTCATTGGCAGTCTTTGCTGTAGCCAGTCGCTCTCGAAGTCTGCGGATGATGGAGTTCTCTACACGGGTCGTACGCTCGTTGTAGAGGTTCTCGGCTCGCACCCACCGTTCCTTGCCCTGGTCTGTAACGTCCAGAAGATCAACATTCTGAAGAGCCTCCCAAGCTTGCTTAACCTCCTCCACAGCATCGACGTTACCAATCTCTTCAACAATGATGCCATTGAATTCGGTGGCCTCGGAAACGCCAGGAATAGTTGCTTGAGGGCCAAGGACGGTGACGATCGTACGCTGGAGCTGCTCGTGGTTGTCGCGGAAAGTGCTGACATACTTGATTCTCGCCTCAAGTTCGGAATGCTTTTTGACAATCTTGATGGGAATGAATTTCTCGTTTCTTCGTCGGGTCACCTCACGAGCTACGTTGGTGAACTCTTTGACGTTTTCTTCCCAAATCTGGAAAATCTGGTCACATGTTTGCATGATGTTCTTGAACTGCTGATAATCCAGATTAACCAATTCAGTTCCTGTGAGCAGCCTATGAAGCACATCATCGAGATCAGCAGAGATGGCCTCGACAAGAGGAAGAGCTCGGCGGATAGGGTAAGGGCAGATCCTCAGCTTTTTGTTCAGATGACTGAAGATCTGATGAATGGCTTCCCCTACTTTCGGCAGGGAAGTAGCAGACAGCAACTCGTCGAGGGGGAAATCTCGCATAAGCTGGTTGTACTTCTGCACCTTATCCATAGCCTCCTTCAAACCAGTGTCAGCCGTGAAACTGACGGTGGCCTGAAAACGCTTGGCGTGCTTGAGAATCTCCAGCGTCAAGAGCACGCCCTCACTACGGAGCTGGCCCTCGATGCCCTCCAGAGCTGACTCCATGGACAACCAGAAATTGACTTCCTGGCTCGCGGCGCTGAACTCCTGGTTCGCATTTGATGAAGGGTCCTTGGTCAGCTTGGTGATTCCTTGGATAGACTTGATCCAGGTGTTGACGTTTGCTTGCAATCGGTTGAGAAAGGTACTGTCCTGGAGAAGGTTCTGTGGAATTCCATCGATGGAAGGCCGGTTGTTGTGAGCCTCGGCGTCATCGAGGACATTCTGAACGATAGAATGAAACGTAAGGGATATCTCAGGGATATCAACGTTCTGCTGGAGATGCAGCAAGCTCAGTTCCAAATCGTTCAATCGCTTCTTCGTTACAGGAATTCCAGTCTTTGCGTCAACATCGGCTCGACCTCTTGATCCGTTCGCCAGTTGCTGGCTCTTAGTATTGGCATCAAAGTAGGGTACCAGGGCATGGTGGACCTGAGAATGAAGAACCTCCCAAGGAGAGAGTACCGAGCCCTGTTCTCCAACTCCAGCGTTGAGAGATGCAGGACCAGGCAAATTAGTAATAAATATTTGAGATGTAAGGGGTCGAGCTGGGTCTATAGGCTGGGGAGACTTGATGAGGACAAGAGAAGCGACAGTTGTCGGGGACGATGAGATCTCGGTCGACAAGGTGTAGTTGTAAGAGACGGGCGCTATTTCACATTAGCAAGCCATGACTATCATAACGTTAAAACGAACGAACAAGAAGGGTCAGCTCCAGGCTCAACTGCAGATGAATTTGCGAAATCTTTCTGGATGTAAAGCACATTCTGAGTATCGCTCGCAAAGCGTGTGCATCGTGAAATAGTCTCGCTATAGCGGGACTTATGCAGCAAGCTTCCCACTTGTTCGAGTTCATCTCGTGTAGCTCCAAGTGCGACCTCACAGACGGAGGCGAGATGTTCGACAACGCGTTCCGGTTCAATAGTAGGGAAGGTCGGGGAGGATGTTACGCCGTTGGCGGAAGCCCCAGGGCTCGGCACGGCGGGCGAAGTGACCTCCATAGTCACGAGAGGGCCGTAAGAAGAGAGTATAATGACCGTTTTAATGGCGCGCGATCATTTCCGAATCGTCAGTGGGCTATGTGTAAAGGACGCAATCGAGAAGGTTGTATATATGTGGCGGTCGAGCAAGCTTCGGGTTGGGCGCAAACGTGGTGACAAGTCAGATATTAAAAAGCTTTAGCAAAATCAAAAGATGAGCTCAAAGACTAAGGAGTGTGTAGTTTACAATCAACTGTAGTTGGCCGTGAAATGAAGTTGCAGAAGTGCTATGAAGTCTTCAGCGACAGGTTGGGGTTTGGTGATTTAAAATGAAGTTCAGCCAGGAGTTGTTGACTTTCAATAAGGGCACCACCTCACACCTGAGCTTTGGATCTACCGAATTTACGGGCTGTTCAAGACGCGACTAAATCCAGGGGTACCCCTGTCGTGAATGCTCGGGCATGATCGGCAATTGGCTGAAATGGATGTGTCAGAATGCCATTGGACGTCAGGCCACCTAAAACAGTCGCTCTTACAGGAGATAAACGCGCTGTAGCCCGTTACAGCCCGCTGGAGTCACTGCAGATTGAGGAAGTACGTATCCAGGCCATATGCAACCAACCGAAGGTGCTTGCGAGCCTTGATTGGTCCTAGAAAAAGCCCGGCATAAACTGAAGACATGGGCCAGGGGCTGCATGTTTCCAAAGCAAATGAGATTGAAACCTCCAGCAACTATCTGCCACTGTGAATGGGTGCTTATTATTGATGGCATCCAATGGCATGTATGGATGACATGTATGAGCCAGTAGGGAAGACGTAGACGAACCAAAACACTCAAACACAACCCATAAGAATTTACGCTACAGCTGGCTAGAAGTTGCTGTTCTGTCCATTCTGCTACTTGTCCTTGCTAACCAGGCCTACCTTGAGTACAGTACCTTTATAGTATACTGGGTCTTACGCAGAGATAGGTGCGCAGCACACCTTCAACTAACGAATAAAGGTATCTCAAGATCAACGTCAATACCTTACGCTACGTGGTATAAACTCAACTGCCATCAGTTAATCATAAGGCCACCAAGCCTCTGGTATCCACACCGGACGTAGAAGTAAGTTAAGTTGTGGCTACAGACTAGACGTTTGAAACGGCTTTGTCGATATCACTCACTATATAACAGGTGGACGAGGTTGATAAATCTACACCAGTACATTGATCTATATTGAGCCCAATGGCAACTATCACTCATCGATGCATTTCAGGGTCGAATCGCTCAACAAATATGTATTCCAATCATCACCGTTTCTTGCCGTGACAATATGTCAGCCACACAAATTTCGAGTGCTAAAACGAAAGCCACGTCATAATCTTGAAAACCATGCTCCAGAAAGAAAACAAGCCTGCCGCCCAGTATCAACTTGAATAAGCATGCGCAAAACCAGTCTCATAAGTGTAAGCAGTTACCAAACATTCCCGATCATAACGCCTTTGTACTTATCGAAGACAACCCAACTTCTCTTTCCATACTAACCCCTCGAACAACCGATGCGCCATTGGGTCAGATCAGACTTGGGGTTGACTTGCCCCATTTCCGTTGCTTCCTGCTAGTCGCTGTCGTTGAAACATAACTCTTTCGTTACAAATATCAATGAACTCTTCAAATTTTCTTATGATGACTTCTTTCTCTTCCAATTTCGTCTTCAACTCGCTGATTTCTTTGTCCTTCTTTTCCTCCATTTCTTGCATTTCTTCGCGAGCTTTTGCGATTTCACGCCTCAACTCAGCGCGAATGCGATCTTCAGGGGACTGGTGAGGTTTGCTGTAGATAGCTGGTCTGTTCTCTGCCAGTCCGGTAGCAACCTTTTGAGGGTTGCGATTGATAGCTGCGCGAGCGTTGTATATATCACGTGGTAGAAGATGACAATCCGGGTTTTCGGTCTGCAGTATCTGCAGCGTCTCCGAGACGCCAGCGCCTGCTCATTGCAGTTAGTATGGAATCAGTTCCTCTAGTCTGAGTAACTCACCGTTCTCCTTAAGCTGTTTTACCGCAGCAACCATTCTACTATCCAGTTTCCGGGCAGCTGGGTGGTGGGAAGGGCTCTCGCTTGGGCCATGATTATGCTGAAGATGGGCAGGGTCAGGGCGATATCGGATCGTCCACTGGGTACGCTGCTCGATAGCGAAAAAGCCAAACGGGCAATCACACTTGCGGGACGATGTTTTACGTTTGCGACACTCGGGGCTTACACGGCTCGGCGGCTTGCCAGCACGATCGCAAACAAAGAGGACCTTCTTCAGGCCAGGCACTGTCTTCTTTGAGCGACCAATGACAATAGCATAGCCGACCGAGGTGCAGTATCTAAGAACAGCCTTCTGGACCGCCTCAAGAGTAGGGTAGCTTCCACCTTCTGGCGGTGGGGACATCATTTCGCCCAAAGGCTGAGTTGGGATGTAGTTAGGATCAGCGAGCATTTTCATGTCTAGGCCTCCACTCTCCTCCCCATTTGCTTGGTTGTCAATATCCATCGACTCGCTCCCATTGGCATCTTGCTTCTGCTGCTGTGGCTGAGTCTGCTGCTGCTGCTGTTGAATTGGCTCTGCAGGAAGGGGTTGTTGCTTTTGTTGCTGCTGAGCTTGCTGGGCCTGCTGCTGAGCTTGCTGTTGCTGTACCTGTTGAGCCTGCTGAGCCTGCTGTTGGATTTGCTGTTGCTGTGCCTGCTGTTCACGTTGCTGTTCACGCTGTTGATCACGTTGCTTCTGCTGCTTCTGTTGTCGAGGCGCCGGTTGCTGGTGTGTTTGAGATCTCGGAGGTTCATGTTGCTGCGGGTGTTGAAGCTGCTGCTGCTCCTGTTGGGGAGTTCGAAGCTGTGGCTGTTGAGAGTGAATCTGTGCTTGCTGCTGATGCTGCTGCTGCTGATGGTGATGTTGTTGTTGTGCATGTTGCTGCTGCTGTGGGTGTACTTGCTGGTGCGCTTGTTGCTGCGGCTGCGGCTGTTGCTGTTGCTGTTGCTGCTGTTGGTGGTGATGCTGCTGCTGCAACTGTTGTTGCTGTTGTGCCTGCTGCTGCTGCTGCTGAAGCTGTTGTTGCTGCTGTAATTGCTGCTGTTGCTGCAAATGGTGTTGTTGCTGTTGGTGTTGGAGTTGTTGCTGAAGCTGTTGGTGCGATTGCTGCTGTTGTTGGCTCGACTGCTGCGTCAAGGGAGGAGAAGGCGCCTGAGGCTTGACCTGAACTTGGCCAATCTTGGGAGTTGGCTGAGCCTGTTGAGATTGAGGCCGCTGCTGAGGCGACTGCTGAGCATGGTGCTGATGAAGGGTCTGTCGAGGTTGGGCAAGGGAGTGGGAAGGATGGGTCAAGTGCTGAGGATGCATCTGTTGTTGCTGCTGTGGATGGTGTAATTGGTTTGGCACAACCTGTCCCAGGGTCGGAAACATCATTTGAGAGCGTGACTGCGATAGTCCTCGGGAATTAGACACATCAAGCGGGTTCGGCACCGCACTGGGCATGTGCGAAGTGGAAGAACGCGAGGAGCCATTGGAAAGACTGCCGTTGACATGCGAAGGAGTTGAGAAGAGATGCTGGGGATATCCAGTTGGCGTCTGCTGAGGCTGATATGCCTGAGTCTGGTAAGGGGACGCAGAATGAGGCGCGGGAGATTGCTTGTTCTGTTGGCCTGGATGAGGCACTGGAGGATATGGGTTGCGGCGAAGACTGGTCTGGGGAAAGTTGAGGCCAGTGTGGTTATTGGATCCTGGACGCAGACTCGACATATCGCCTGGTCAGGCCCGGCAGAAGGGCCGGTTGGTAAACGTAAATGTTTAAACGCGAAACAATTGAGTCTGGAGGACCAGTGAAGTCAATGGGTACGCCGGACGTGTTGTTGTCGTTTATCGATCGCGACAAAGTGAGTAGGCAAGACGACGTGACGTGACGTGACGTGGCGTGAGTTGGGAAGTTCAGTCTGGCCGAGTCGAGACTCGGCTGCGTGTTTATCACGAGGCTCTCGACGAGGTTGTCGCGATCCGTCTTGACGCTCCTCCCGGTGGGTGTCGTTGTGGCCTCCGTTGCCGAAGCCGAAGGCCGTGACGGTAACCGGTGGCGGTGACGGTCAGAGAGTGACGAGAGATGCTGCCGTGACGTTGATTTCGCCGGGCACGAGGTGCTGATACGGAGCGGAGCGCGGTGGTGTGCGGTGCAGTGTAGTTCAGATTGCGGAGCGTGTGTATGAAGCAAACCCTGGGACCCAGGATCTTTGGGGGTGTGATTAATGAAGCTCTGGACTTGGGGAGGAGGAGGCGTGGTTGCGGGTTATGCAGAGGCGTGCAAAATTATGGGTATGGAAAAGTCTGCCTGCTTGCCTGGCGTGACGATGCCTGGCCTGAGCGAAGGGGGGAGAGAAAATTGGCAGGGGGAGGGGCGAAGGGAGACAGATTTGATAGCAGATTTGGTACGATGACAGAGCAGCAACGCAAGAAAAGATGAAAAGGTGGGAGGGCAAAAGAGCCGAAAGGGTGCAGTGCAGCAACCAGAGCAAGCAGATGGATAAACACGCCTCTTCTATTGCAGCAGCACTGTGTGGTTCCGTCTTGAGTTGCACTGTCTGTGTCTGACCTTGTTGTCTGAGCCCTCTGGTGTAAGGTTCGTGTGAGTCTGAACACCTTACTAAGTACCTAGTCGTACTTGGTAATATGTAGGCGGACCTAGTCAAACAACATAGTTAAGAGATAGAAAACATGGAACAAGTGGTGAAGGGCGGATCTCGGTCATCCTCCCTTCTTTCCCTTCGTTGGACTTCAACCAGGCAGCCAGGCGAGATGTTTCCCAAACTGTGGGGGATCTATGGCTGGCGTGGCGTTCTGTGGCGTCGCTGCGTCAGCGAACTAACTAGCCCCTGTACAGTAATGGAAGTGAATTTGGTGACAATTGGATCGAAAGCCATCCAATCCGTCCCTACGGCGGCAGTCATGATTGCACAGCGAGATTTCGGGTTGATGTACTGTAGTGTCTATCATTTCGGTACTTGGAGTTTCGGAGGAATTGAATGAACTGTTTTACCTTGGGTTGCTTACCTAGGTATCTCTTTCTGCGGCTCGTAAAGGACAAAATAGGTACTATACTACCTAGGTAATCTTGCCCAAGGTACCTAAGGTAAATTGATATTTAGCTATCAAATTGTTCAGTTTCGTACTTGCTCTGCTTTCAAATTAACAATGAATTTTCAGTTCTCGCCATTTTTCGTAACGACCTAGATAGACTGAGCTGTTTCTTACGGGATCAGGAAACTCAACACCTCTAATCGTGGTTTTGATTCAATTTGGTACCTGATGCGTTCCGATTATACTGCAGTAACACCTATCAATTCCATCTCCTATCTAGTAATAAACCTACGTCCAGAAACCAAATTCCTGGCGCCTGATATATAGACATATATACCTCTATTTCTTCGTATTTTTTCAGTTTCTTTACAAGCTTAGCACGTGACTCCGAGTGCGTTGGACTGATCCAATCATCAAGTCTCTGCGACAAGTAGCTTTGCCGGGCATTCCGTTCTTAGTCAGAGGCTTGTTCAGAAACAGGACCAGCAGGCCAAACATTGACGTGTCGAACCTCAATGCAGTTATAGCGTCACCATCTTTTTTGAGTACTTTATTAGTGTGGCCTAGTTTGCATTACTGGAAGATAATTTATGATTACTTATTCTTTGTATTAGAATTGACCTCGACTTACTGTGAAAAGATGAGATATACGAAACTGCAGGGTATTTATATTTGTATACATATGTGTTAGTATGTGAAGGAAATTGTGTATATGTTCGTTGCCGAGTACTCAAAATTGCTAGCAATATAACTCCATGCCCATTACAGATCAACATGTAGTCATGTTTTGGTTTGTCTCAAGTGATACTGCGTATTGCAGTAGGCATCCTGACGAAATAGATGAAGCAACTCCGTGTATTGAAATTTGTCAACGTGATATGAGCATATGCTGTAATAACCATATATTGATATCCACTGTGTTTGATAACGAGAATGCATTACGCCCGTCAAGGTATGTTTCCAAAATAGCACTCCAGTGCTCGTTTCCAACCAAAACGCCACGCAAATGTTGTCTATAAACAATAGTAAGGAAAGTCGAGGAAGCAAAACGAATACATCGGCATTATACCCCTTCGTGTCTGTCCCACCAAGGGCCTCCTGCAAGAAACAACTACCTGTGCAAATCCTGGCATCAAACGTCACTCGATCTTGCGTCGCTTGTTCGATCGCTTTACAACATCTTGTCCCTCTAGAAAGTGACCCTTCTCTATCTGGTGTTGGCGCAAATTGTCTGGTCTATTCTTGTACTGACTTGTACAGCCGGGATATGGACAGCGGTAGATGGTGGGAGGTTTTGTTGAGTGTTGTAGTTTCATGTGCTTGGCCATACTGCCGCTGAACCATCGAGGATCACCTTCAGGTGTATACCCGCACAGTTTGCAACTACTATCCGACTTGATTTTTGCTGTTGGGGAGGAGGATGATGCTGCTGGAGCTGGAGAAGGAGGTGAATTTGCGGCCGTTGAAGTTGCCTGCACCGAATTCGTGTCTGCAGGCGTAGGAAGTGGTAGCGGGTTCAAGGTGCCAGGATCAATTGTGTTCGGCAGGCATGAGAAGTCCAAAGGTTGCCCTGCATCAAATGGGCCAACCGAGCTAAAATTGAAGTTGTTCGGCGACATGACATTGAAGAATTCATCGATATCATCAAAGCCGTCCTGCGCCACTGAGCTGTTTTGAACTGCGTGCTCAGACATCGGTCGTAACGGGGCACCAATAACAGTTTTGATAAGCTCAATGCATTGCCGGTAATAGAGAGCCCGGCAAGAGCCTTCTGGTGTAGCTGTGCAATAAATAGAAGCCATCTGTTCTCGAACAAAGTGGATATAGCCGTCGAAGTAAACGTCTGGAGGTAGGTACATCTGTATTGGATTGTTTAGTCTAGTCTTGGCCTACGAGCGTCTGTCTTCCACTCACCTTTCCACACTCCATAAGCTCGAGTTCTAAGCGCCGTGGTAGCATCTGCTCCGAGTTGGTGCGACGAGCGATGTTGTTCAGATCATTTGCAAAGGCTTGATAATGAGTATAGAGTTGAAAGTTGTGCTTGAGTACGAGATTTGCAGTCATGGTTTGTGTCGAATCCATGTGAGCCCTGTCTAGGCTATTGCAGTGGCCCAAGAAGAGATCAGATGATAGAACTTCTGCGTCGTCTACCACATGGATGGTAGCATTTTCCAGTTGGTCTAAGAAATACATTGCTAAAAACGCTAGCGAGTCGACACTGGCGGAGATTATGTTTCCGGACTCAATTCCTTTACCCTTCGAGCCAGGCGAGCGTGACATTGATGATGTCTTGGCTCGAACCAGGTTCACGAGGTCAGCATTGCTCATATCAGCTGGCTTCCACAGAGTTTCGACAATCTGTATATACAGCTGGCGATCTTGACGTGAAAACAAGGCGCTGTACGACATCGCTTGAACAAAAAGATCGGAAGATCTGTTTGCAGCGTCTTGCTCGTGAACAATAAGTGAGAAACAGTAGACCAAGTGAACAAAACAGAGGACATCGATGGGAACAGTCGGCTGTCGACCTTCGATGATATCCATGAGAGTTTCGAGTCCCTTTGTAGCTATCACTGGAGCCGTAAGATTTCTGAGCTGTATGACAAGGTGGTTCTTGGTGATATGGTGAAGTTTGGTCAGAGAGTCAGCGACATGCATCTGAAGAGTACTCCATGCCGTGCCGATTAGAGACCGAGGGTTATGATAGGACTCGGCCTTCGGTTGAGGTGGTATGGGATGGAGGGACGGTGGCATCGTGACATTATTGTCGATGAGGGCAATGTTTGCATCAAGGTCGAAAGTAGAGGAAAGGAAAGAGTCATTCAATGCGAAAACGGGCTGGTTGAGATTAGTAGTATCAGACTTAGTGGCAGGCAAGGCATCAAGCATGTGGATGTTTGTGGGGAGTTCAGTCGGTTGGGAGTCATAGGACATGACTGCCTCGTTTTCGAGCGAGTTCCAGCCCTTGGCTGCGGGTGCCTTGTGAGATATGGCGAACGAGTTCGTCCTGAGGAGGCCTCCTGGGCTTCCAAAGCCATTCTCAGTGGAGGTGAAGTCTGAGTCGAAGACTGGTGCACTTGCCCATTGATCAGAGAACGACGAGATGGGGAGATATTGTAGCTTTCTCTGCTGAAAGTAGTGTCCGTCGTATTTGTGCTCGACGTGGAGTTTGTACTGGCTGTCGAGCGAACCGAGGTGCTAGGTGCGACCTGGCCCTTACTGCGTCTCTTTTGTTCCCTGCGGTATTCTTCTAGACCTTCTGTATGAAGCTGAAGGGTGGGCCGTACGGAAGTTATGCTGCAGCCAGGGTCGATGAGGTTTACGGGGACAACAGTGCCTGGCGGCAGCATGAAATCGAGGGGGTCGCTGAGGGTTGCATCTGATTCGAGCTCGGCGGGGTGAGCAGGCAGAGTCTGTGCCTGGTGCTGTGTAGGCAGCGATGAGGTGTAAGGGGTGAGCATGGGGGCCGGGCTTATCTCTGCCTCGTTCTCATTTTCGTTCTCATTCTCCAGTATGGGCTGTAAAACTATCCCACTTGAGCCAATCTCGTGGATCTCATTGGTAGGTAGCTCGAGCTCACTTGGTGCCACTGCGAGGTCGTAGCTGGGTGGTGCTTCCGTTTCACCGATATCACTGTCAAGGTCAAGATCCTCCAGGGCTGAGCTCTTAGGTTTGTGGCCGAGGGAGTTGAAGAAGCTCTTTGCCATGGACAGTATCTTCTTTCTTCGTGATGGGTGACCCAGGCATCGCTTGCACTTGGAATCATTGAATCGTTCGGATTTCCCGCATTCGTAACACCAATACTCACTCGTGGAGAGCCAGCTACACGAGTATAGGTGCTGGAGCATGAGCTCGTGGTTGGCAAATCGCTTACGGCAGCGCAGCATAGGACACTCCAGCTTCTCTTGGGGAGTCATTCTGTCGCACTCATTTCGTTTGACTGCAGTCCAGACGATGAATCGATGAAGAGCGCAGTCGTCGCTTGAAGTACCACGGGTCCTATTGCACCAATGAGTCGGGGAGGACTTGTCGAGATGAATGAAAGGGAAAATCGTCTCTTACACACAAGATTTTGGTGATGCCTCATTGTCTTCTGATGCGATCGAGGAGACGGAGGATGATGATGTGGATTCAGTGCTTGATCGCCGAAGACTTATACGATGACTGGGGCTTCGAGTGAGCCGGCGTAGGGCTGAAGGTCCCGAGCCAGAGTTTGTCCCATCCAGGGACAAACGTTTTTTTGACTCCATTTCGAGAGTCAACAGAAAAGCTTTGTATTCGACTTCCAGACCCTGTAAGCAAAGCTTGTACTGCGAAGTTGAGCTTCTTGGGCTGTCGCAATTACAAGGCGATCCAAGTAAGACCAAGCAGGCACTCCAAGGATGGCGAAAGAGGCGTGAGATTACAATAGTATCAGCCTCCCCAAATAAAGAGACAATCAGACGTATGCGCCACCCATAGTCGATATAGTTTGTTTTGGGGTTTATCACCACTGGAAGATGAGTTCAACGGCTGGGGAGGCAGCTCGCGAGGATGCTGTCCTAGGGCGAATAAGACAAGAGTGTGTAGGACTCAAGGCCTGGGCTAGGACTTGGAGCTTAGTTAGAGCTTAAGCTTGCGGCTCAGTGGAAGTGGAGGGAGGTAGGTGGATCAAAGGTGTTGGGTTGTATCCATCCAACGCAAGCGATGCAGGTAGTCAGTCAAGTCAGTATGTGTGTATGTATGTATGCGTCCGTGGGACCCGGGTCTGGGGATGGGGGATCTGCTGTTGCACTGAAGATGAACAGAGTTGTCTTGTAGTGGAGGATCTTGTTCCGGGCAGTGCCTAAGAAGCTGGGTAAGCTCCGTCATCTGGTAAGGCTTTTTTGAATCTGATGGGACGATGAGGAATGAACAGGGAGTTGTGAGCCTTCGGTACTACAAGTCCTGTATGTACCTACATCAAAGAGAAGACTAGAGCAAAATCAGCCTCGCACAGCTCACTCAGAATGGAATTGCAGCACAAACCATCCCCCGCCCGTCTATACGTGGGGGCCCCCGGCAATGAAGCTTGCTTCTTCCATCCAATATAATTGCATCGTCATCCCTGTCCTTTAGTTCAAGTGGCTTGGGAAGAAGCAGGGTAGGCAACAAGGCGGACACAGCTCTGCTCCCCCCCCCTAAACTGGACTGCAAGTCGGATTTAGAGAATGCCTGGGAGGATGCTGGGCTGAGCCGAGCTGAGCTGAGCTAATGAGCCATAACTCGCTACATGCCGGGAGACCATGAAAACTGCGGTCTCGATACAGTAAAGGCGTGTTTGGTATTGAATATTGTTTCCTATTATTTTGGCAATGTCAATTTCTTCTACCTACCGCTAATAGTTGAGTATCGTTGTTACACCAGACATTGCTGGAGGAGACTGGCGAGACTAGGATGCTGTTGTAGTCACATATACAAAGTCTCCGCTGCGTGGTTGCGTCACACCGAAACGTCCTAAGGATTCCGTTCGTTCTTTCTTGTTCAACCCGTCGCGGAATCAGGCCATTCAAAAGCTTTAGGTACGTAGTAAATCAGGTGATTGCAACAAACAGCACACCTAGTAAGTAATAGGGAATTTGAAGAATAATCGCCGGCTTTCCCTACATCCCTCATGCTGCAGGGTAGGCTAATCATGTCGTCTTGACATCAACACCCAACACCTTACTCAACGCTCAACCTCTTCAATCTCGACGTTGTATCAATTGTCCATGGGACTCCCTCTGTCTGTGTTCCTTGCACGGTTCTACACGAAGGCGGTGGCTGTTTATCTTTGAGTGGTCGGAGCTACGCCTCAACGTCTACAAAGTGTAGTACCTCTAGTACTGAACTATCCGACCATCCATCCAGAACCAAACCGGGCCCATGCAGGAACGCTCACCTTCCTTGTCCTGAGCCAAGAATACCACTGGCTTTTCAGCTTGCATAAGGCTGACCAATCCGACCATCACGGGCCTTGTCCATGTAGACACCCATCACCAGTTGTGTAACCAACCATCAATAGAATACAACCCCATCCTGACATTGAAAAAGATGCTTGACTCGTCTGATAGATATATTCAATAGCTTTCTTGTTGTTACAAAGGTAGTTGACAAAAGAACAAAGGAGCTCGCTGATTACTCCCATCAGGTTATGATGTATGGCTAAAATATACACAATTTCTATACTCCCTGCGATCGAAAATCATCAACAGTCGATCTGTCAGGTTTGCTCTTCTTCTCCATAACTCCCTTTAGTACTCTTAGTTTTTCTTCTGTGACTCGAATTGCTTCTTCCACCTCCTTTTCACCCATTCGAGATGCACGCAAGTTCTCCTCAACTGTCTTTGGTTCCATTGCCCTCTTGCGTGCCCCGACGTTGTCGCTTTGCAGACGGTCCATTCCGACACGTTCCTCCAACCAATCCCAAAGCTCACTGTCCTCTCTTCGCCACATCTCCTCATAAGCAGCGATCCTGTCCGGTCGGTAGACGCCGTCGAGTTCGCGACCGTAGGAGGCATTTCGACTAGGTGTGAAACCAAAGCCAAACCACGTGGCAACCAACAGCCCTACCAGAAGTCCATACATGACATTTCCAGTGAGAAGAGGTTGAACAATGTCTCCAATTGGCTCCAGGATTCCGCGTACAGGCTCCAGAACACCCCAACTTGTCTGAGCAGGCCGCTTGGGTGCAACGCTGGTCTCGACAACACCAGTATTTGACTGCGAAAGCTTGGCCTTCTTGCCTTTCCTCTTGCCTCCCTTAAGTGCTGAGGCTATCGGCGTTGTTCCTCCTGGTTTGGATGATACTGCTGCCTTAATAGCTGCAAACAGATCTTTTCCGTATGTAGTCTGGCCATCAGTTGCACCTTTCTCAATAGGTCCTGAGCCATGTTAGCATTGAATCTGGTTACTATAAGGGCTATTGCAGTTACCTTTCAGCCAACTCTTGCCGGACCACTCAATTGTACAGTTCATCTGTACTCTGGTGGCGTTGTTTTCGGCCCACGAGAGGCAGTACCTGGTTTTGACCGCAAACACATTGCCACTCGGCACGTCTGGTGTTTGGGTTGAGCAGGTAAGGTTGACCGACTTCTCGAGATCTAATGTCTCTAATGTCTCAGAGGTAATAGTCTTGGTCTGCTTTGGTCCAATCGAGCCGTAGAGTGGTTTGATGTACGAGAATGTTCGTGTTCTGTTATCCAGTGTCAGGCCCTTCTTGTCCTCCATCTGCAGCTCTAAGCACTTCTGCTCTCCCGATAGCCAGTTCGACATGAATGTAACTGAAGCTGGGCCAAACATGAGATTGTACACCTTGCCAAGTGGTGCTGGAATAATATCGTCGCCAACCACTCTGTCGTAATGTGATGCTGTGTCGCCGCATTCAGTGGGCGCATGAGCAGCTGGGCCTGGGAAGTCCGCGGAGCCTCCAGCAGCGGGCGGCGACTCTTCAGATGCCGGCCCACTTGGGAGCGCTGCTCCTGATGCTTTTCTGGAGGCAGCCTTCTCACCGTCAGCATCTGCTCCGTTAGTTTTCGTTTCGGCAGCTATGCTAGCATTGTGCATCTCCTCGTGGACATCCTCATCGTAGTACTCCTCTTCATCATCACTCTCGTCATCTGTCTCCGAGCCCTCGTGGGTCTCATCCTCCTCCACTGGAGGCTCAGCATCAACCTTTTCCGTTTTGTCGCCACCGGTACCCTCAAGTCTAACACCATTTAGCGTACTTTTGAGTGTAGGGTGACCAAGTTTCCATATGTTCACGATCAGATCGTATGTGGCATCCCGGCTTGTGAAACTGGCAAAAATGTGCTTGGCATGCAGAGTTGAAATCATCAGACCGTTCTTGAAGAGCAGTGCAGTGCTTCTTTTCTCGACAGACACAATCTCATCGAAGCTCATAACGAGTGTTGTTGTCCAACCAAAAATGTTGCTGCTGAAGCAGAGATGACCCTCTGAGACATAAAGGCGGCCGTGCGCAAGAATCTCTCTCTGCAAGGCGCAACTGTAGTCTTCGATGAGATAGTCATCATCTGGCACACTCTTAAACAAATCGTGAAAATCGCGATTTCTTTTCTTACTGGCAATAGCGAATCCCGTGAGCTTGGGTGCGCTCAGATTTGGATGCGCTAGTGAACTATTCGCAGCTGCAATCGCAGCCCCTATGGTGGTTCCAGTCGTGACAGAGCTTCCACGCTTCCTGTGGCTCTGTTTGAGAGCACTTCGGAGACTGGATGTTCTTTGCACACCATTCTCTTTGTTCGTAAGCTCCGGAGGGGGAGGCGTGCGTTCACGGCTCACGGGTTCATAGAGTGAGCGTGGGCGACTGGAAGACTCCTCTGGGATAAACTCCACGGGACTCACTGGAGAATCGACGGGGGCAGATTCAGACCGAGCACGCGTGTCAGACACATCGGGGAACCTGGCGTTAACTGGAGATGCGACAAGGCTGGGAGCTTCGGCAAGCCCAAGCTGACTGAGACTCAGCTCACCAGCACCAATGGTCGACACTGCGGACTTTCTGTTTTCCTTCTTGTCCGCCATTTGCGCCACTGGGGCAGGTTCGATGTTGTCTTGGGTATCGTCGGATTCAGGTGTTTCTTGTATGTTGGGAGTCACGCTTCGAGACTTGTTTCCGCCAATATTCAGACTGGTATTGCTGAAAGAATTGGCAGCGCTCTGGGCAGCTGAGATCATAGACGAGAAAAAGCCTCCTGAAGGGTTCTGATTCGCCGTAGGTGTTGGTTCATCACTCTCTTGGGTCGGTGTCAAGGGGGCGGATACAATGTTAGAGAGTTTGCTGGGGCCGATGTTTTGTGAATTCGATCGACTCCTCCTGTTCGCACTCATGTTCTGAGAGGAAGGACGGCCATTTGTACCCGAATTGTTCCCTGGACTACTCCAAAAGGACTTCCTCTCGGGGGACGACTGGCCGGAGTTGTTGGCGAACTCAGTAGGTGTAGGTGGGGTGTTTACTATAACCGGGGCAGGTTTGTCACCGCTTGGAGGAGTTCGAGGCGGGATATTCGTGTCAACCTTGGGCTGTACCCTCGTCCGTCTTTCCGGAGAAGCAACCTTAGCTGCAGCTGGTGGCTCGAGAACTGGCAAATCTTGATCAGGATCAGGATCCACTGAGATGGTGGGCGGTTGTTCGTCGCGAGTCTCAGAAGATGGTTGGGGCTCGCTTGCTGGGCGACGCTCTGGACTCGAGTTATTCCCAGAGCTCTTCTTGGGCTTGAATATACCCTTCAAT
Organism: Fusarium denticulatum; assembly: GCA_013396175.1. Classification (NCBI taxonomy): domain Eukaryota; kingdom Fungi; phylum Ascomycota; class Sordariomycetes; order Hypocreales; family Nectriaceae; genus Fusarium; species Fusarium denticulatum. Next base: position 16,847 of record JAAOAK010000217.1, on the reverse strand, counting down.
CTACCAGCAGGTGATGGCGAACGACGAGCAGAACTTTGGGGAGGGAGCAAGCCCGTCTTACTCCGGCCGATCCGGGGGTCTTTTGAATCGATGGAGTCTGTTCGCGATGCTGGGAATGTTGACGACTTTGAAGCACTACTGTTGGATTCGACGTCTGAAAGCGAAGGCTGTGATTCTGGTTGATACTTTGCCTGTACGATGGAAGAGTTTGTCGTTAGGTGGCCTATTTGAGAAGGATGAGTAGATAAAGGCGGCGGGTATCGAGAGTTAGATCTAAAGAGTGACGACGGCTCCAGTTAGATTGATCAAATGCAGTAGAGAGCACAGACGGTAACACCGATAAGTGGAGTTTGCTAGGGAAGTGGACACGGGGAAGACGGCAGATGTGCCAAGCCTGCTGGGCTCGAGAATAACCAGAAACAAAACAAAGCAGGAATATAGCGACGCGGTAAGAGAGGTAGCTGAGAACTATGCAATGACAAAACAACTGAGTTGAAGCTTGTCAACGCGAGTATGGGCGATCATAGCGCCGTGTGGAGCTTTGATCTGCCATCCCTCTCTTAGTGCAATAAGTTATGTAGAATGGTTTGTCTCTCCTCTTGGTGCCACTTAAGCATGGATGGCGCAGATACTGACCAAAAGGGTCTCAGCCTCGCAGCTGTTCCCATGCAACAGAACTGGCAAAAACAACATGGAGGCCGACGATCATTGCTACGAAGAATTTGGTAGATAACGGTACGGGAAAAGCAGAAGGGAAACAAAACCAGAACAGGGAGAGACGAGGCAATTGAATAAAACTTACGATTCGTCCCCATCGGACTCATAGGAGCGATGGCTCTGGCTTGTTCCCTCATCCTCGTCCCCTGCCATGTGCCCGGAGCGTGTACCATCGCTTTCTAAAGTTTCTCGGCTCGACTGTGAATGTGCAAAGACGCTAGCATCGTCATAGGACAGCCCTGGCTGTTCACGGTCTTGCTTTCTTCGAAGTCGCTTGGAGGATATTGACTTTGGCAGCAGCTTGTTCAGCCCAGTGTTGCTACTGTTGTCCAAAGTCGTTGACATCGTTGCAGTCGCCGCTTACCGCAGCCTCCCTCTGTCGAAGGACGAGTAGGATATGAGGGATCAAGCCGGAATCGCTCGGTGTTGCGTGCTCGGGAGGTGTTGGAGTGGATGCGTTCGATGTGGCGGCAGCGCTGCGAAACGCTGGTCGTGGTTGACAGTACTCGCAAGACTTTTCGTATGACAAACTTGGATTATGTATTTTCAATATTCGATAAAGGTCGAAGGCTAGGAACTGGGAAGTGATGGGGTTTTGTCGTGGAAAGCTGGATGGCGATCGAGCCAAGGATAAGAGAGTTGACGTCGTTGGTTTGTTTTAGCCCAAATGGTTAACTATATGACGGGCCAGACTACGACCACGCCAAGTCGGGTCAAGACTTGTTCGATTTGGTTTCTGTGGAATTCCTCTCGATTGGGTTGTATCCAACTTGAACCGCATGCGTGGTTTCCAACCTGTATCTGAGCGGGTGCGTACTGCATTTAACCAAGCCTGTGGCTTTTATCAATAAAGGGTGACTTCAGGGGATGTGAATTATTAGCTCGCAAGTCCGTAGGTATTTCGGTGGGTGTAGGCATATTACAGTCCGCATCAACCAGCCAACCACCGAAATCAACTGGAAGCTCTAAACTTAACCGATAAACCCGCGTACACATCCCTATGAAGTGGACTAGTGAGGGCGCCAATGATTGATATCCATGGATGCTTAGCTGGTGGGACCAGTCAGATTTGATCCATGCTGAAGCTCTGGCCAAACAATGGGGTTTTGTTTGAAGTTGGTGGAAGAGCTGGGTCAGACTCTGTGGCGCAGTACCTAACATCTAGACTCCTTAACACACCTTTGTAAGGCAGGTACGAAGTTCGCTATACGAGAATAATGAAAAGAACAGAGTGTTTTATTCAAGTCGTAATTGGTATCTCAGTCATACCTATGGGTAAGAAAGGGAAACAAGGGGCAAAGACAGAAGCCAGAAGGGCTTCTATGAAAAAGAGATACATTCATTCGTGAATATTTATCATGGCTCTAATGGTATAGACTGGACTTGTTCATGACACAATACCACCCAAATACATACACTGACTTGAACCTCAAAGCTACAAGTATCTAATATGCTTACAAAGAGAGAAGGCTACAAGTCATAACATATATCTAAAGATGACATTATTTGTCGCGGGAACTTGTGATTTCGCTATATAAAAATTCGACCTACCTATTGTTTGAGTACTATCGGATGCTTTAGGGTAAAAGGACTGGACCAAGACCGTAATAGGTAGTTACTTACATACGCATGTCATAAATCAGGCATCTTCATTACCAAGGAAACTGCTTCTGCGTAAAAAGGTGACAGTACATATTGAAATACACTGCATGAGTACTTCTATCTTACCTCATAATTCGCAGTCATTCTCCACATTTGAGTCAGTGTCGTCATGAAATTCCCGATCACTTCCTGCGTGGCTGGGCGTCTAGCAGGTAATTAATCTTAACCCCGCCAAAAGCTAAATTGTGCTATAACTACTAACCTAGACACTTTGGGCTACCTTATGATACTGTTGGTGTGAGCGACTGATTGCGTCAAGAGGAAAGCAAGACTTCCATTATTCCATCCGGCCTTTGACCTCAAGAGTGAATGCCTTTTTGGTAGTAAGATCTCGTGTTACTGGACCCTCGAAATGCCGTAGACAACCCATAGGCTGTGTGTTGATTTAAGCTCTGCCTGTCGTTATCCCGTCCGACAGAATCATCGCCAACTTGGAATACTATAGTACCTTAGGTGCTAAGGTAGAGACTACATGCCCGGGCCCGGAGCCACTCAAACGCCATCACCAGTGGTCTTGTGCCTCCCCACATTTGACCTCATCCATCACGTTACGATGACAACCCAACCCACTACCGACAACTCAATAACGAATCCAAAAGATTAAACAACACACAAGGGACAAACCAAGCTCTTTTGAAGCTCACTGCATATGGAACAATGGACTCGTCTCCGCTTGTAAAAGCACACGATCATGTGCGCGCCGCCAGCGTCGCTCACCACTCCTCCGACAGCACAGTCGCAATCACGGAACATACTCAAGCTGCTGGCGAGTTCGCCAACGCTGCCAGATCGACTTCTAGCATCGAAGCTCTGCGAACACTGAAGCTCCTAGAACAACACCATCGCAGGATCGCCGAGATTTTAAACCGACCGACCGAACCTACCTCCCAGGCCAGCGATGCCGATCTCAACGAAAAGGATTCGTCAACCAAAGCGAATCTCCCCACACAAGATGCGGATGACAAGAAGGAAAACAAGAAGGACTCTACGGCGTCAAAGAAACTGCCCCCCCCGACCCAGCGTAGATATGCTCCACGGGAGATGTCCTCTTCTATCGCCAGCAACCTGGCTACCGCTCGTGGCATCCGATCAAAGTACAGAGGCCAACCTCTCGCGCCCAGTGTTTCTAATGACCAAGCTCCCGGAAATCTAGACGCAGCTTCGCACCCTCGCGGAACCAAGGCCAAGATGCAGACTATCATCGATCACCAGCCTGGCAAACCGACGTGGGTACCACCTGTTCCTGCAACCACACGCTCCGATAGTTATGGTAAAGCCTCATCGTCCCCACGCACCGATACAGCTCCCTCTGCGGCACTCAATGATGACGGAGGATATACTCGGTTCTACAACACCTTCGGGAGTCTTATCAATAAGATTTCAGCACCTTTGGCGTTTGCCGGTCTGCCATTAATCCAAGAGGAATCCACCATTTCAGAAACACCTGATTCCCCAGAAATGTCTCCCAGTCCCAAGCGTAGTCACCTCAAGGCGTCCCCGTCCAAGGTCTTAGAGCCAGACCTTAGCAAGATCTACTCTAAGGCAACCATGCAGGCTCTTGCTAGAGAAGGGCACGGAGCTAACGATTCTTTCTACGTTGTACCCACTACTGGCCACACTATGTCTTATGCAAATATCCTCAGCTTTGCCGAGAAGGAAAAACGAAGACTGGGGGCATCGTCCCACAGTGATCTTCTCGATGTTCCTGATGAAGATGACGACGACTTTGTGGATGCCCGAGAAGCACCCCCGCTGTCGCCTGGAGCCAAACGCCGTATTGGCCGTGCCCGCACTGACAAGGACCTCAACAACATCATTGAAGAGCTATACACTGAAAACAAATCTCTAAAGGACACGCTAGATAAGCTTACCAAGCGGCTCCACGCCTTTGAAGCCAGTGCTCAGAATTCGGCGATGGCTCTTGCTGAAAGTTACCGTCTCATGCGCCCTGGATCACCCACCGCTTCACCACATACCAGCAAAGTTGCCGATGAGTCCTTACGACGCAAAAACCAAGAGTTGGAAGAACAGCTAACCGCAGCTGTCAAACAGATAGAGCGACTGGAAAAGGACAACCGAAAGATGCAAAAGGTTTTGGACAAGTATCGTGAGAAGTGGGAGACACTGAAGGCTGGGGCGAAAGCTCGGAGAGAGGCCCAAGGGACGAGTGAGAGCGTGGATGATGCATCGACAGCTGGGTAACAAAGGGATCACAGGTCTTTCTGATGTTCTGTAAAATCTACAGGAGTTTGGATCAGCAGAGTCTTGTCCATAGGCAATGGATTGACAATGTTGACGACCCGCATTGTCTTATCACATCACAGTCGCTGAAATGTGTATATCAGCCTTCTGCAGATCCGTGTGAAATTCATCCATGGATCTACCTGCCCCCCATGGCCTACTAATTCCACCAGAAGCTCACACTGAAGCTCACGCTAAGACTTCTCACGTAATGCCACCATCCGATAGGAATAACCAGTGTCTCTCCTGGTTTAAGGATACCCTCCCAATACTCGATACCTTCGAGCTGTTTCCTCATCCTTTGGACATCTTCGTCACTCATATCTTTCGGTTTCTCGTCCCATTCTTCGAGCACACCCACATCCAATCTACTCGTGTTGCTCATATCAATACCATGCTCAGATACCCGCGGCTGCATAGCATATGTTGCGCGAGGAGGATACAGACGGATATATTTTGTTCCAACGACCTGGCAGAGTAGGTTATGATAGCCATCGGTGTGAAGAGGTGTGATAGTACGCGCTGGGCCGAACCAGGCGTTGAGCTGGGGCATGTCAACCGGCAGCTGATTTAGAGACGGAATTGTTGGATGAGGTGGGACGTCGACCCAACAGAAGTCCGGTATGGATATGTCGTTACGAAGAGAAGGGATCTGCCGGAAGAGGTTATGCTGGGCGAGATAGCCAACGCTATCTGTTTCTCCTGTAACATAACGATCAAGAAAATCGCGGAACCGGATAAGTTCTTGTCCCCAACCCTCATCAACATAACTTCTACCGATTTCAACCGGTACCAGACGTCTCCCCCCAAAGGTTTGTGAGAGGAGATACTCTGGATCCTTCCAGGGGCGGCCTGTGAGAGCAGGCCACTCTGTAATTAAATCTGTGAAGATAACAGGCCGAGGCTCTCCGTTGTTGCTGTTCATGTAGTCTTCAAACTGTGGCATTGTCCAGCCGGAGTGTCGAGGACATTCCCTCGTAGGTGAGAGCCTTGGTTCTCCGTGAGGCTGGTAGTTAGAAAAACATTGCGTCGAATTGTCATATCTCTGACGCTTTGTTGGCCTCTTATGTTCCTCATTCGCCGTCCAAGCTAATTCAAGCATCCGTATCGTCTCCTCAAGCCATTGTTGTCGTCCACCACCACCCGCCGTGATGAGTGCTCTGTCAAGCTTCTCAACGACAAGATCTAGAAGCTTATCTGGGACAATGCTATCGATTATGAGTGGTTGCATGATGAGACTAAAAGAGTCAAGGATGCAAGCGTCAGTGTATATCTGACGCCATACGACAGGGAGGAGGTCATAGCGGTAGGCGTAAAATTTGGATGACGAGATGGAGATCAAGTCTGCGATTCTTCTTTCAAGGAGACTCTGATTGATGTTGACGATGCTCTTATTCAACGTCAAATCATTGTGAATTGTGATCAATGCATGAGCCTGTCGTGCAAGGAGTCGAGCCACGGCATCTCCTGTGGGATCTGTATGCGCAACGGAATCTGTTGATTTCCCTAAAACTCTCTCAGAAACCCCTTCGGACTCTTCAGGGCTTGAATAGCCTGTATCCGTCGTTCTTGGCCGAGCGTCTGGTGCCTTAACGAGCTCTCGAGTTATCTCGAAATACCTGACGAGAATTTTCCTATAAGCCGCTGACGCCATACTTCAGGAGAGATACAGTTCAATGAGATTTATATCAGCCTAGTCGAAAGGCAATGTTGTTTCAAGACGCTTGTCATCCGCTAGGGCTAAAGTGTTGTGATCAATAACAGTGTAAAAGCACATATTGACACATCACCACTCAACCGTGGAATTGGTCGTACAAACCATCCAATGAGATTGAGGAAGGAATCTTCATACACAATGTTCGTCAACATGATGTACTAGAGCATCTTGATCAAGTAATTAGCATCGAGCCCAGCGTATATCCTTATATAGTGAAGTATTACAGCCATTTCCGCTCATCGCCTGTTTATAGGACTTGAATGATCAAAACGCTGCTCATGATTCAAGTCGTCATGAGTGGATTTCATTATTTCTTTTACAGATTACACACGTATATCTTAGCTCGTCCACACCCCCACGACACCGTCTCGCCTGCCTTCAACAAGATATCCATCTCTTACACGTACACGCTCCACGATGGCAGGAGTCTTACCCTCTTCAGCGGCCGTGATGCCGGCGCCGCATTCCCATTGCCGCCCCTCCACCTTATCGTACACCTTAACGACGTCCTCGCCAGCAGCACTGACGATTCTTCGGGCGTCAAACATCATGTCTGTGATTGGGTTGTCGTAAGCATATGCGTCGTAAATAGACCCTGTTCTCAGGTCCCAAATCTGTGGTTACAGTTAGTCACGATGTACTTGGAAGAACATAAGAGAACAACGTACTCTGATGCTTCGATCTACACTTCCCGTCACCAGATGCACATCGTCGAATTGGAGACACGTAACTGCACCTGTGTGACCAACTAGACTGCGATGGACCTGGCCGCTGCGAAGATCCCAAAGTCGCACCATGCCGTCTGCAGTACCACAAGCAAGTGCCGTCTCAAAGACCTGCAATGCACCCACGAAGTCCGCCGAACTGCTCTGAGACCGCCCCGTAGGTCGCCACCCGCTGTCTGTAGTCGTCATACTTGCTGCTGCCGCCCACATGACGTCTAATGTTTGCACGCAACGTCCCTTTTCAAGATCCCAATGGCGAATCGTCTTGTCCGCAGAACCAGAAACCATAACATCGCCCCTGAAGTGAAGGGCTGTGATCTCGTCGACATGTGATTCCAATGTGTACAGAGGGCAATCGGCCATGCTACCAGGTGGGGGTTCAAGGTGGTTATCCGTTCCAAAAGCGATAGCATCCTCATCGTCATCTTTTCCCAAGCCGCCGTGAGGGTCGTAATGCGCCTTACTGAGATCCCAGAGTCGAATGGTCGCATCCATAGAGCCCGTTGCGAGAATGTTATCCTCAACCTGTAAGGCGCGTACCGAAGCAGTGTGCCCTTCCAGATAACCCATGCATCTACCAGCGTTGAGGTCCCAAACGCGAACTGTATCGTCCAGCGCAGCAGTAACCATAGTACCGAAAGGGGCGTCAAAATCAATAGCTGTAATCGTGTCCTTGTGTGCTCGAAGCTCGCGAATGGCTGTGCCAGGCTCGAAATGCTCGTGCAGAATGGGCATTGACTTCTTACGATGTACCTTTTTCGTTTTCCGGGGCGTGCTACCTGCTTCTGAGGAAGGAATCTTATCATAAACTGACTGGGACATGAACTCTTGATCGTGATCATCGGCATCGCCAACCAGATCTTGTTCGTCCTGGGTTCGTGTGTTTCGTGCGATTTCCTCAGCCTCATCAACCAACGCCTGCGCCTCATCAACTCGGATTTCCATCTCGGAAACTTGTCAAGTCAGTGGAGTCTTGTCACGTATTTGGCACATCACATACTGTCGTGCTCCAGCATAGCTTCATCTTGTTCTAACCCAGCGAGCCTGTCCAGGATAATTCTTCGCATGCCGTGGAGATTGGCGATTTTGTTATCGATTTCCCGAATCTCGTAGCTCGCCATGCTCTTACGAGTGCCCAGCAGCCCAAACTCATGCATCATGGCAGCCTTCTCTTTTTTTAATTGAGTTAATTTTTTGGGGCTTCCTGGTGTCCCATCTGAGTCTTCCAGCATCTTGCGACCGCGGGTGACTCGTCGCTGGAACTTTTTGCCCTCGTCAGTCAGCTCGGGGAAGCTGGCCTGGAAGCCCTGAAACAGCGAGTAAGGATTGTCATGCTCAGGAATGTTGGCAAGCAGTTCATCGGGAAGGTATGTCAAAGCGCGATGCTGGATTTCGTGCGTTGAAAGTCTGGATCGCATGAGGTCAGTTGGCGTTGTCCTGGCCATCGCGAACATGCTTCGCTGGACTGTCGGCCGCTTCATTTGTTTGTGCACCTCGGCCATCGCGGTTTGGTAGTGATGAGCCGTGGCTTCGGCATTGGGTCCGATCAAATGAGTAGCTGTAGTTGTGACCTTTCGACTGAAAGCCTCGAGTCCGCGCGTCTACCCAAGAAAACAAAGCATTGAGGTTAGCTATGTGCGGCCCGTACGACAAGAGACAATGGAACTCGAGTAGGTATCTACACACCGACACAATAGACTGGTCGTCATCTCCGCCTTCGTCGAAGCCATAGTGAGTCTCTTGGTTCGCCATGGCCTAGCTCCTGGCGGAGGTGCAGAAGCTCAAGAGAATCGGAGGGCCTTGAAGCGATTGGATTGAGGTGGATGATTGACGCTGAGGCTTCGCACAAGGAAGAATCAAAAGATTTGGCAGCTCACGAGGAGTTTATCATGACGCGCGCCGGGATAACCTTGGTTATTGAGGTGGAGGGCAAAAAAGACCCGAACAGGCTTGGATTTGGGCTTGGGAGGCTTCTGATCCGAGACGCTAATGTGGGCAAGAGCAGGATTGGATGGATGGCTCTCTCTATAATTGGCTCATGCAACACTTATGCCGCAGCGCTGGAACTGCTGGAATGATCGCTGGAGGCTGCGAGGATAGTGGCGCACAGGTGAATCAGTGCCCTGTAAGGTGTTTTAAAATGCCCTCCATCCACTCCCGGTGACGTTCAAGACCGAGCTCGACCTCTTCCCCGAGCCTACCTAGGTACCTAGTTACCCCTCCATGCTCAATTTTATTGTGCCGCAGGAAGTGGGAGGAAGGGAAATGCCGGCTCTAGTTCCGCCCATGCCCTCCTCCCTTTGAGCTCTTGCCAACCATCTCATGGCCTGCGAGCTTTTAGTTAGTACAGAGGTCCAGCCTTTCCGTGCCCGCTTTATGCTACCAACTAGGTAATATAGGTGGTGATTAACCCTTCGGTGCTTCAATATTGACTTTGAACGACTCATAACCCAATTTCTGTCTTTTACGAGATCTGGGCCCAATCTTCGGATCATTCAGGTCAAGACATACATCTCGGAAGCACATCTCCAAGGCGTTCAAACCCTTTTCCTTTGAATCAGAACCAGTATGGATACCGTTATCAACATGGCCGATGCCGCACACGCACTGGATCTGGCCCGAATCCGATTCCAACTTATGTACGAGCTGCTCCCGGCTTCCCGTACCCTCCTATTTTGCCATTGAGCACCCAGACTGACATTGGTAGTCGCCTTGAGGACACAATCACCTTCCATCTGATCGAGAGAGTGCAATTCGCATTGAATGGTGTAAGTGGGATTAGAACGCCTCATGCAAACCCCGGTCCAGCCGCAAGATCCCAGACCGCATAATAACGATAATTAACCATGTCATCATTCTAGACGATCTACGTTCCTGGAGCTGTGGAATTGCCTGAAGCGAACCTGAGCTTCCTCGACTGGTATTTTCGCGAGCAGGAGAAGCTACAATCCCTTATCCGACGCTTCGAGTCACCTGACGAATATCCTTTCTTCCCCGATGCATTGCAAAACCCAATACTCAAGCCTCTCAATTATCCCAAGATCTTGCATGAGAACAACGTCAATGTGAACGACAAGATCAAGAAATTCTATACGGAAAAGTTTCTCCCCGCAGTATGCCCCGATTTCGGACGCGAGGAGCGGGGTGAGTCTCAAGAAAACTACGGCTCAACCGCAACTTGCGATATTGCTTGTCTACAAGCTCTATCACGACGCATTCACTTCGGCAAGTTTGTCGCAGAGTCCAAATTCCGGTCGGACGAGGAAAAGTATATTCGGCTTATCAAGGCTGAAGATCGGGAGGGCATCGCTGAATCTATCACTAATGCAGCAGTGGAGAAGAAGGTCCTTGAGCGACTACGACTCAAGGCTCTGACATACGGCAAGGACCCCTCCATCCCCGACGGGACCGAGGGAGCGGCGAAAATCGATGTTGACGCTGTGGTTTCAATGTACAAGGACTTTGTTATCCCATTAACCAAAGAAGTCGAGGTGGAATACTTGATGCAAAGACTAGAACCAAGTGCCTGAGCTTCATCTCATCTATTGCGCCGCACTGAGATATTCATTAACAGCTTTGACCGCCCCTGGGAACTTGTTCGCCTCGATAAGAATCATGTGCCCGTGCGCCTTGACGCCCATTTCTTGGAATGCCCGTTTACTGTCTGCCGCCGACTCGTCCTCTTTTGTGTAATTGAAATTGCCGTGCGCTACCGCGTGTTTTTGTAGCACCTCGTCTTCCATGTGGAAATAATAAATGCCGGCCTCCTCCTTTGCCTTTTTGCGCTTCTGATTCTCAACATCCAACTTAGACTCGAGTTCCTGGTATGTCTTGGACAATATCAAGTAGTGAGTGAAATCGTAGGGTTCCTTGTCCTCCACAGCAGCCTCAACCTCATCGATAAGCATTGAATATAGTGGTGGGGCCAGCTCAGAAGGCATGTTAATGAGGCGTTCAGAGAACACAAGTCCCACGTGCTTTCCGCTTTTGAGAACGTCGGCAATGGGTGTCAGTGGCGAGCTACTCTGCGCCTTCTCGATCAGGTATTTGATGATATCGTTCATGGGCTCCTTTTCTTGGTGGACAGCCGTGTTGAGAATAGTGAGCATGGCGTAGGCATCAGTGGCCTTTCCGTCAACCTTGATGGTAGAACCAATGGTTGGTTGTGAGAGAACGAGATCGGCGAGGGCAGACATGTTGAAGAGATTCGCATCAACATCGAATAGTTGCCGCAAGAGGGTCTTGGTGCCGTGGAAATCGACCTCGGGGTCAAAGTTGAACCACTCAAAATCAACGTCAACCATATCGAAGTCCTTTGGTGCAGTCAGTAGGATGCGCATACAACTTTGAAAGCATTTTGCCTACCTCGTCATCAGAACCGTCCTCGTCCATTTTGTCGATATCAGCCGGCGGGACGTCCTTGCCCTCTTCGCGCGCTCGCTTCTTACCCATTGTTGAATATCAGATGGGCGTCGGTCTGGAAGATTTGATGTTAGAACGAATGTAAGAAGACAGAGAAAGTCACTTGAGTCGGCGCAAAAAAAAAAGTATAGACAAAGTTTCACCAGCGATGTCGAGCCAAAACATTTTCCAGGCCCCTCATCACTGACAACTTTTTGGGGCGCTGATAAGATAAGAGTAACTAGTTACCTACCCAGGCTGTCGTGGGAGCTTCTCTCAATGAAGCAATGGCTAGAATGGCCATATGGATCAATGCCAGTCAGGTGTCGGGCCCAGGTAAGGTTAGTAGGTACAGTACCAAAGTAAGCTCCCCAGCCTAGACGGGAATGGCTGCAACCTGCGGGAAGAGAAACGCGCCTCAGACGATGAATGGCAAGAATAGGCTATATTACAATGGGCTACCTGATATCTGGGGCGACTTCTGTTCATAAAATTTCAAGGCGTAAGGTCCTCATTTAAGACAATGAGTTTCGAGGGTTGCAGGAATAGGAAGTATAAATTACTACCAGTATTGTCGTGGTATCAATCCATTAAAGTGCCCATCAGCTTGGATCTGGGCAGCTCCCGTCCTCGCCCGCTCAATTTGGTACTCGTACTCCACCTCCAGCTTGCTCGCTACCCCCGTCCGTCCCTGCCGACCACCGACTGGACTTAGTTCAAGTGCGCGCTGAACCAACGCAACGTCATTCCTCCAGCTTCTCTCTCTCATCAACAATCGCCCAACCGACACAATCGCCGAATTCCTTCGTTGATATTTCACTTGCGATGGACTACAGCTCCACGATCCACGACGTGGAGGATCCCGCTGGCGATTCACCATGGGGCAACTCCCCTGTGTCGTCTCCATCGCGAAACAACATTGCTGCCTTCAATCCCGCCTCAGCTGATGCTCCTCCTCCCTTTCGCTACAACACACAATCTTCGAATGGCCTGTCTCAGGACCAGCCTTCATCTCAGTCTGAAGAATTCCAGCGTCCAGGGACTGCGACTACAGCCTCTGGCACTGAAGATGGTACCGAGGCTTCAGGCACACTGAACACCTCAGAGGCGCAGTCGCAATCCATAGCCGCTGAACCGTCAGCTGGGGAGGACGGACAATCTCAAGCACATAGCCAGCAACACAACCAGGCTGGTGCGCCGGCTTCACAGTCTGGACAGGAACAGCACCCCCCAAAACCGGCTGGGCCTCAGTATCGACTCCAAGCCAAGATTACGGGACTCGAACGCACTGGCAAGAAGGATCCCATCCTCCGATTCGATGTTCACGTACGATTTACGAGTTCTTTTTATACCTCCATGATGGACTGACAAGGCACAGACTAACATTCCCCGCTTTCGAACAACTCAATTCCGAGATGTTCGCCGTCTACACTCCGAGTTTGTTAAACTCGCCGATCATCTGATATCTGCGAACCCAGAGGTGTTTGTCCCCGCGGTCCCGCCGCCTCTGACCTCCGCTGGAGCTGGGACAGACGAGGATGAGATTCGGGTCAAGGCCTTGATGCAGCGGTGGTTGAACTACGTTTGCGGTAACGAAATCCTGATGCGGGACGACGAGATGGTACTCTTTGTGGAGAGTGACTTTGGTTATAGCCCCATGGTGAAGAAGAAGCAGCCAGCGACAGGCGTCCGCAGAAAGATTTTGAAGCAGTTCGCTCCACCCCCTGATGATACCCCTGAGCTTGCAGACGCACGTCCAACCGTCAAGCTCTTTTATCTTGGTAGCATGGATGCCGGCCACAAGGTTGATAAGCTGGTGAAGGCCAGGAGGGGTAAGCTTCTGACAGACCGCACAAATCCAGCATACTGAACATCTTTAGGACTTGGCCTCTCCGAAGCCGATTACGGTGCTAAACTCACAAGTATGCATGTCCAGGAACCCCATCCTGGTTTGGCAAATGCATATCGAAAGCTGGGTAAAGTCGTCCAAACCGTCGGCGACTATCATGCTGCCCAAGCGACAGCAGAGGCTACAACTATTGGCGACCCATTCCAATATCACTCACAAGACGCTTTCATTGTTAAGGAGTCACTTACCAACCGACAGATTCTGATTCGGGAATTCCTACAAGCTCAGGAAGCTACCCGTAGCAAGCTCAATGCGGCTGATCGCCTCAAAGCCAGTTCGAGTGTTCGCCGCGAAAAGGTGGACGAGGCCATCACAGCATTGGATGACGCTCGACAGCACGAGACCTACTTGTACAACAAGACCAACCGTGTCACCCAAAACTTGGTCCAGGAGCGTCGTAAGTGGTTCTCGAGAACTTCTGCTGATCTCCGCCTGAGCATTAGGGAATATGTGCTCAGAGAGATTGAAGCTGAGAGGCGGACTCTAGCCCTGCTGGAGACGGTACGACCGGATATCCGATCAATTGACGCCTCCGGTGGACTGAGCCGATTGGGTCGTGAGTCGCATCCTACCGTGCGTCGATCAAGTCTCGCAGCCAGTCAAGGCCCCAAGGGTGACTCTTGGAGTGGCGTTCCTCGCCGTTCAGATGCCACGGGTCGCAGCGTGTCAGGCAGTCTCATCAGCAAGGTGTCAGAGGAGGGCGAGAGCGAAGAGAGCACCGAGGCAGCTCAAGGGCGACAGACGGGGGGCCGTGCCGGCCTTAAGGGTGTCAGCGAAGAGGATGATGAGGATCGTGTAGATGCCAGGAATGCTGCGAGCCGGCTGGCGGCCAGCACCTTCTAAGCTGCAGCAGCAACGAGCGTACTATGTGGATGATGAATAAGGGGCTTGCATCAGAGTCCCTCCTCTTTTTGATAGCATTGCTCTAAGCCTGGTGTCATATGTAAACCTGATTTTTCTTTATCGCTGCGTTTGTGATTTTCTAAATCGTCTCAGGCCTCATGAGTTTATGTAAAACGCCGTGGTGTGTATGGATATGCCGTGTAACAGCAACACTATGTTCTTGATAATGTTATTGCGCTGCCGGAACCTCGGTGTCATTTATCACCATCGTTCGATCTTGAAGGGATGGCGGTGTGTAGAGTTGGTGGGTTGGTTACAAGGAAGACTGCACATCTCCCAGCTCTCAATTGTGGGATGCGACGTGATGATTGGCGTATCAAGTTAAAGCTGTGATAAAGACTCATCAGAGAGTCTTTGATGATCACAGATGAGGTCCGAGGAGTATGCTTCATCGTTCACATGAGCCTCTGCCCTCATGCTGAGAAAGTCTTTGATAGATAAGATAATTTGAGTTCATTGGATATTATACCTTGTCCGATGCTGGAATCCGGTCTGGAAGACCCTGACTATAATCTTGACCGAGGCCAAGATGCAGAAAAACACTTTACGCCATGTAACGGTCGCACAGAACATCTGTTCGAGATTCTGGAGGTTGTATGTATGTAGGGTAGGTAGATTGCATTTCCAAGATGATAATGGCGAAACCTGCTGTGCACATATGCTGTGTCACCCTGAAAGCATTGGGAGCAATGGCGTAGGCTGTCAACCTCAGTCGAATGGCATATCCCGTCAATCTTGCATGAACAAGACTGTCAGCAACGCCCAAAAATTGAACCAACCAGTCTTGCAGGTCCCAATGGTTGCCGAACAGCACCCATAGGGCTGTTTCTAAATGAAGGCCTCAAGCGGAAGATTGAGACTGACATCCTATCAAACACTGCCTTGAGACACATGTGCAGCTGGTTGGCTGTGTCCATCAACCTTTTTGCTGAGTAACATAGGTGCATATCTGTACTTGTACTGTTGGAGGAGGGAGCTGACATGTGTCTTGCATTGTCTGTCTTGTCTTTAAATAGAGTTTGCGTGCTAACATTTTTATTCCGCTCACTGCCTGTCCTTGTAATCCAATGAGACGATGCCTTGGATGCCTGGCTGAGTGAGGCCAAGCAAGCAAGCATCCAACGTACATACTAGACTGTGTCGTGCTCAAGGAAGAGGCGGTCTGAAGGGGTTGCAATTGCTTCCCTACACATAGCACTTTCACGACACCCAACTTACTACTGTATGTAGCACTTGGCGACTGTCATGGCTTGAACTGTGTGGGAGCGAGTTATTTGTCCGTCGATTCGTGCCTCGGATCGTAGCTATACGCGCTTAAACGAGCGCAATAGAGTACTAGTCCAAGTCTTCAGATCGTCTGGTTAGGTAGTTACTAGCTAGTACATGGTCTGAAGGATTTACCTACCTATTCTCTGACGTTGTTAGTAGACTAAAACGTTAGATCAGTTGTCGGGATCCTCGCATAAAGCCTGAATAATAATAGGCTATCAATATCATTGGGGAGTTTTAACCGCGACTGACGGTTATCAGAACTTAGTTCCGGCTGGGGTGGGCTTTCGAGACTTGGTTCAGTCTGTCACATCCAGGGGTTGGGATGAAGTAGTGGAACCCCAAGCGCATGGCATCTCGTCATTTCTGCACCTTGTGGCTAACCCTTAGAATAGACGTGCAGCAAGATAGGTAGCTACCGTAGGCCAATCAGTTGTGCAACTCTCTTGTTGTTTGTATGTATGTATGTATGTATGTATGTATGTACATGTGGTGGCTATCCAGAACAACGGAATATTTCGCCTTGACAGAAACTCAATGCGTCAGGAATTGGAGCCCGCACGCGGACGGTGTCGGCACTTGGTTAAGCTGTTGGGCTTGGATCAAAGCTGAACTTTGCGGCAAGGATGGAGCGAGCTGCATTCTAGAAAACTTCTCAACATCCGAATGGCCCAGATAACCCTGGGATGACCCAGTCTTGCTTGGCTGTTGATGCAAGCTTTAGCCTGGTCTTAAAGTTAAGGCGAAAGAAAAGACGTGCAGATTGTTTTCGTGTGTTGGCTGTTGAAAATTTTCATGTTATGATTAGGTAGGCTGCTGGCGCCCAGAACATGTATCAAGCCTACCATTCATTGTTGGTGTTTGCCCATATAACACTCCCAAACCATGGACGTATTCATTGGTAGGAGGCAACATAGCCACACCTGGAAATCATCATTCATTCTCACCCCCATCGGGGGAGAACAGATCGCCGTCAAGACAACTGAGAACATTGCGGAAGCAGTCCTACCCCATCCCCGCCAAACGGAGGGAGGGAGGGAGGGCTTGACCATACTTACATACGGATACATACATATGGGGTCCGGGGTTTGCACCCTCTGATCCCTGCCAACTATAGATTTACTGTCGACATCGTGTTGCTTCTTCTGTGGTTGATCCTTGGCCCTTGGAACCCTTGATAAGGCACGACATGACAAGACAGACAAGTGGAGGTGATAAGCGGCTATGTCTAAATCTTGATTGATAACAGCCTAAGGCCAAATTGTTTCCCGTGTAATATTCTTCATTGCATTTGGAGTCAAAA